>JAWNKX010000334.1:0-14252 GCA_035041755.1 Cacoxenus indagator
ACCCCAAACTGGTCCAAAGTTTTGTTCATATAATGCTTTTATTTGATCTTTGTTTTGGACTTACTGGCTAGCTGTTGGGCAGCCGGTTGATTCTTAATCAAACATTGTACAGATGGGAGTCTTAATAGGTAAGAAACATAAGTTTTGCAGCGTATAAAAATTTCGCTTAATGTTTATAAAATTTCTTTCTTCGTATTTAGAACGCATCAAAACAGGGACTTAGGGCTACATGCGATGCTGATATCTACATACACCTCGGAAATTAGATTAGAGTAGGTTGGTCTGATATTTAGCGTATATTTGTATGTATGTGGAGAAAGCATTATTCAAAATATATAGAACAAATGTATTAAGAAAGAAACATGTGCCTCAGCTCTACGCTGCGATTTACTTGCCGCGTTTCTCAATTGAAAGTAGTTTGCTTTACATCTGTGTTGCTATGTATCTATGTATCTACTATGTATCTATGTATATGTGTTCATTAAAGTCTAAACTCTAGAAATGTCTATTTTTTCGCGTGGCGCTTAACATATTCGTGATTTTTTAGTGAGATGACCGACCAACCGAGCGACCGGCTTGATTGCCCGTCCGCTATCAACGATGCTAATTTCATAGTTCTTTGGCTACACTAAACTCACACGAGCTCAGCTCAGCTCAGCTCTAAAAACAAATGTGATAGTCTCGAATATCGAATCTTGAATCTTGAGTATCTCTAATCTCGTGTATCTGTGTTATTATTTGTTGCTGTTGGCGCCTTGACGAGTTGGCGTTTATTGTCAATGCCAGCTTAACAACGTCTTCTTCAACTCGGAGATGTTGCTGATATGATCTGTTATAATTCACTGCCACTCGATTTGATTTGATTTGATTCGTCGAGTGGTGAGCAGTAAAAGAAGGAATGGATCGCTTCATCGTCTTTTTTAGTGATTGGCCGACCGTAGTGAGGTGCATCCTTGACATTGAAATTTCGGGAACGGAATCGAACAAACCACACCTTGACCCGGCGTTCACTAACTGCATCCAATTTTCGGCATGTTTTTGTAGACGAGATTCTTATTCATCAGAGTTATAGTGCGTGGAGTGTGGGTGTCTCCCTTGAGGAGAGGAGACTCACGCAAAACCCTATAAACAAGTATAAATATTCTACAAGTATATGCCTATATGCATTCATTTGCTATTTTGAATATGTTTTGACCACATTAGTTATACATATTTCGTTGGGGAGCAACTATATTCGTACATAGATTAGGCACACGAACAGACATTTAGGCTGGAAAGTTGTAAAATGCTACATAATGGCTAGAGTGGCAATCCTTGTCTCTTAAAAACCATAATAAACCCAAGAAAAAGATACTCTTCTTTTTACTTTCCAGACGAACTATGTTACTCTGTAGAAGTGCACCATTTTTATGTTTTTTGCACAGCTTCAAGTCCATACAAACCCTAGAAATTTAAGATGTTTGGCTCTGTCACTTATGTTTAACACAGTAACTTGGAACAGCACCTTATCATCGTCTAAGCCAGGGGTTTTAAAATTGGGCGCCGCCAGCATAACGGGTGGTGCCCATAAAGCTCAATTCATCGTATTAAGGACAACAGGCCATTAAACGCGCACTTATTCTCATTTAAACTGCTTAAGGATACCATATAACAGTAATAAGTATCGTTAATTTATTTAATGCCATAGAAATATCTGCAAACTTTTCTATTTTGCATGACGACAAAGCAGAAAAGGATCAGCTGTTTATTTGGGGGTTAACTCTTTTTTACGATCATCGTAACTTAAATCAACATACACATGTTTTACCCTATACACTAGAACAAGTATTGAAAAATTGTTGATTCCACTGGCAATGTTGGGCAGTGAGCTCGGCTTATTTGCATTTTACCGTTCTGCGAGTGCTGGCGTACTTCGTACTTCTTCGCAAAGAATTAAATTTGAAATCGAAATTTGAATTGAGTGAAATAAAAGAAAAGTAAGAAAGTGTGGTGTGGAAAATTCAAAGAAAATATTTCTACTGATCTCTTTGGTTATATTAAAACGGTGATATTATTTAGTAAATTGTTTACTTTTTTAATGTTTTTCTGACGGGTGCGGAAGCATGAAAATGGTTAACTATTCTAATTTTTCTTGGTTTTTGTTTTTAATATTCCCTTTATCATTGAATTTTCATGATTAGCCGATACTCTGGCGTGATTTCCCTTGTCGTGGCAGTGCTGGAGCACTTTATTCATTTTGCGCAAACCCCTTTTCAGCTTTGTTGCACATAAAAGAAAAATGGCCGACACCGGCCATTTTTTCACAAATAGTAGGAATTAGATTTGAGTGAAATCGACTTTCAAGATGGCTTTTGCATAATTTGTATTCAGTTAGAGCTCGGGCCATGCTCATAAGATATAGGTACATTTTCTCGGGCAGACAGAACTTATTTAACAATTCATTCTATGTTAAACGAATTATTACATTAACCTATATTTTGTTGAACTGTACCGTGTCCACTTCTGAAGCTAGGCCTGATAATCTGGGACAAAAAGATGTTCAAATTACTAAAGGTGATTATAACTCCTCCGTGTCGGAAAGTTGATAAGTCTAAGAATACTGTTTGCAAACCGCCATCTCATTCATCCCAATACCATCAATTCAATTCCAGATTTTTTTTGTTGAGTAGAAAGCTAAAATTTTTTTCACCTGTAGTAAAATATGAATCCTGTGGTGTTTGAATAGTGCAACTCCTGTTGTCTCCAGAATGAGATCCAAGTTTTCTCCAGGTAGAGTAATTAAGATTCACCAAATTCGACCAAAGAACCAAATTGAGCGTAAAAGCTCTGCACCGCCTATTTCACGTATGTATATGGACATAAACCTTGAAAAGGGCAAGGTTAGAATCACTGCCATATACAGCCCTTAATATAAACTCATGTGTCAACTTCTAGTTCTTAAAATACGCTTTTTTCTTTTTAACGTATCAAGCTTCCACGACTTTTTTCAGTATTAAAAGAACAACTGTGGAATATTTAACATCTTCGTATTATTGAATTACATGGTCTTATATGGTGTGTGCCATTAAGGCCGCTGTTTATTAGGAAGACACGCTGCGCAGTTAAATGCGGCAGCAAACGATTGCTGTAGAAGCTGTAAAGACGAGTAGGAGAATGTATACATACTATATCTAATGTACACATATCCTGGCCACTTAAGGCGGAAATTCATACCACGTTTTCCTAGCTGTAAGGTTAGCCAGGAGCTCTAAAGCCTCTAGGCGTTTCAATTCACGACCGATTTAGGTGTTATGTCTTGGTTTCTTGGTATTGTAATGTGTCTCATTGAAAAAGTTATAATTTTTAGGAATTGAGTTCTGAGTTTTCGGTTGTGTCGTTGTACTCGCTATAAACTCAACAACTGCTTACGCCCGAAACGCAGGCGAAAACTTGAAAGTACAACTGTCGTTCGACGACAAGTTTTACAGCTTGAGCTTAACGCTGTAATTCTCTGCTAGAGCACACCATAAACTTAGTATTGCCCATATTTATCGCAAGACCCACTTTAGCCAATTATTTTTCAATAACTGCAAAAGCGCCAGTTAAATCACGTTTGGTGCGGCCAATGATGTCGATGTCATGTTCATAAAATGGTGCCGGTCTGATGTACACCAGCTTTTCTTATAATACTCTCCATCAGGATATTGAAAGCATACAAGACAGCGAGTCACCCTATTTGAGGCCGTTCTTGGTATCAAAGGTTACGGAGAGTTCATTTCCTACCTTGACGGAGCTACGTGTATTACTCAACGTCATTCTGCAAAGTCGTATTAACTTTGCAGGAATACCAAGTCCAGACATGGCAGAATATAGACAGTCTCGCCGTGGGCTATCGAAATCCGCTTTGTAGTCGACAAAAATGTGGTACGTGTCAATCTGGTTTTCATAAAAATTTGTTTGTAAAAATTTCGATCGTAATTTGTGCTTCTACAACATTCCATATTCTCACACTCTCGCCTTTCGTGCTCTCGTTTCTTGCGTTTGAAAAGTCGTTTCTCTCCCCTTTTTTTAGTCCTATAGTATTCTACAACAGCTCGAGGTAGCTACAGTTTGCAGCGTTCTTCAGTAGGCGGCATCTTTTGCAGCTGTAGCTTCACGACACTCCTGATCGTACCATGGGTTTCGTGGTAGAGGTCGCTGAAATCCAAGTACTTCTTCCGCCGTAGCTCGCAGGGAGTGAGATATGTGCGCCCTCATATCGCTGGCGGCTTCACTCCTTGAAAAGGGCTATTTGAGCAAGCCAGATTTGGGTGGAGAAGGAATCCGCTGCCCGTTGTGATTGCAGCTTACCGATGTCTAGCTTTCTAGATCTGCTTCGTCATGACGTTTTTAGCACGTTTTAATGTGAACCTTAGCCGAAATTAGTTAATGATCGGATTCGATATTGTGGCCCCGAAGAGTTCGTACGTCGATTATGCTTGAATCATGCCTAGCATCTATCACAACATGATCGATCTGGTTTTGTGTTGATCGATCAGGGGAGAGCCAGGATGTCGAAATTTGATACTACTTACCACCTTAGGTAAGGACACCCAAGGACAATTTTAATGTAAACACGGTTGAGTTTCGCATAAAAGGCATCTTTGGTCCCATCGTCCTTTTCCCCTGTGGGGGCGTAGTATATGTCGCAGGAGTTCTTCTTTATACAACCTTGTCCTATCCAGCGCATTTCCTGGATATCAGTAATGCCAGCCTTGCACCTAATGAGGGTATCTACTATTTGTTGAGCAGCACCTGGTCTGTAAAGTGTTCTTACATTCCACGTGCAAACTCTCAAATCCTTGTCCTTTTTACGTTTGCTATGGTCATCAACGTTTGTGGGTGTCCGTTCCAAGGCTATCTTCGCATCTTTCATTAAAGTTGAATTTTTCCATGGGTGTCCTATGCCACAACCTAACTTAAGGTTCAGGAAATCCACCGCACACTTCAGTTTGCCACCAAGGATGTTAGAGAGGAATCCAGGAGGAACCGCGACTTGATAAGAGAAGGGACAAGGATCGTACTGGCATTCACCAAGTTGATTGCAATCAAACATTTTGCCCTTTTTACTTTCCTACAGACTCAAACATATGGGTTTTAAATTCCAGCTGAACCATAAAATAGAAATCATTCAAACAAGTCCTTGGTGAGTGAAAAGCGTCAGAAGTGTATTACAACTTCGGCATAATCTAAAGTGCCCTAGGCGTACCCAAAAAGCAGTATCAGTCATTTGTGTGTGCAAAGCAAGTCAATCGTAAATTTTTTGTTTCCTTCTGAACTGTGCAGACGGCAATGCCAATAACGAAAGGTCGTATGCGGGCTTGACATGCACACGTACTTACTGTGTGAAAGCATTAATTCAATAAGTTTATGAAAACGATTGATGCCGCTTTTTGACCTTGTCCAGATCTCTCAATTTTTATTATTTTTTATTTGAAATTCTTTTTATTACACAAATAATAATGAAACGATGCCCTATAACCAATATACATACATATCTATAAATCATCAAACTCATTGTATCGAATATGCTACTGTTTTTTGTAGCTCGTTGCAATCATGTCCGACGACGACGGCACAAATTCTGGCGCTACTACAGGACGACCAGACGCCAGCGAATCTGACGACTACAGTGGTGATATGGGTGATGAAGCTATGAAGGGGAGAGAAAGAGATAGCACATCGCACACCGACCAGGAGGATGCTGTCGATCAGGCAGCTTTCACGTTGGCCACTTTAGAACTGCAACGTGTTGGCACCGTACCTCCGCCCAAACCGAAGACACAACAGGCACCGGTGCAGATGCTAAATGCCCGCGGAACGCCGGCTCGCATACGCAAGCGTAATCGTCTCTTTTACGATGACAATATCATCAATGATGACAAACCATTGCGCATGAGTCTTTTACCGCGTAAAGTGAAAAGTGGAAGCGCTGCCGGCGTTGGACATGGTACCAGTACTAGTGCTGGTAAAACAGCGTCGAAAGCGCAGCAAGACATTGCTCGCGCCGGTCAACCTGTGCTGCCCCAAAAAACCCAGTTGACACCATCAAAAGTACTAACCAAGCGTAAGGGCGTTATGTCGCGTTACTTGCGCAGCGAGGATAAAGAGCAGCCGGGACACAGACAGCAGAAAGAACAGCAACAGAGGTTGAAGAAGGAGAAGAACCAGTTGCCGGGTAGTACATCGGATACCAACCCTGGTGTGATTATGTCTGTCAAGAAAAAAGCGATAAGATCCAGGTCATCATCGAGTGCTAATTTCAGTGAGGATGAAGCAATGGTATTAGCCAACAAGTTGATTGGCCAAACAATTGGCTTGTGTTTGCGTAACGTGTTGAAGTTGAAAAAGTCGCACAAGTGGGCCATTGCTGAGTATTTTTATTCATATATCGATAAACCATTGTTCTACGGTGAGGGTGACTTCTCAAATTATATACGTGAACTATATCCAGTTCTGGAGACAAGCCAACTGACACGTGGCGAATGGCGTCTAGTGCGACGCACGATGGGCAAACCGCGTCGCTGTTCGCAGGCCTTCTTTGACGAGGAACGACGAGATCTGGAGCGTAAACGTATGCTATTGCGCACGTTGCAGTCAAGCAAGCCGGGCGAACTAACAGGTTTGGTGACGTTGGACGGATTGCCCAATAAAATACCAATGACACTACCAGTCGGTACTAAAGTAACGGCACGCTTGCGCCGCCCACAGGATGGCATCTTCAGCGGTAGCGTTGATGCGTACGATTCGCAACATGGTCAGTATCGTGTCACTTTCGACCGTCCCGGCCTAGGCACACATACCGTAGAAGACTTTGAGATCGTTTCTGAGAACTTCCATGAAATGTTGCCGCTCCATAGCTTTTATAAAGACTGTCGCCCCAATGTGATGAGCATTAAATGCAAAAAAAATAAAAATAAAAAAAACACACAAACGAATGGCACAACTGCCACGAAACTGGCAAAGCAGCCAATTGGTGCCGCTACGGGCTTGCGCTCAACTTTAAATCATCATGTGACCAAAAGCGATCCGCAAATGGGCCAGGAAACGATCAGTGCGTTTAAGGCACACTTGTCACGCAATCTTGGCTATCCGCCAAAACTGCTAGAGAATTTGGTGCGTCTGCGTCGTACAACGTCGATGAAAAATGCCAAGGTTAATCGTCTGAGTGACATGAACGATGAAGCCCAGGTGCTGCTTAGCAGATTGGACTACGCGAACGACTTTAACTCGGACGACTGCAGTTCATCGAAACAAACGAAACCAATATCCGAAGAGTTCCAGCGACGCTATGCCACGAACATCATCTCAATTGAAAGGCTCAACGTAAACATCATGAACTATTGGAATGAGGTGCAAAAGTCTGCAACGTGCTTGTCGCGCGATCCCAATTTACTAGCCATGATGGAACCCACTTTCCTTCGCGAACAGTGCCGCGAATTGGCTGACAGGACGGTCGAACGTCTGCTTACGTTCAATGTGAAGAACGAGAAAATGGTCAAGCTGATCAAGAGCTTTACGACTTTGCTACTGATAGCATCGCGCATTGGCGCCGACGCGACAGTCGCCGAGGCTGGCAAGGTGCTCGATGGTTGCATGGAGGAAGTGCGCTCGGGTATTGCACCCGAGAATGTGAGCGTCTTCCAGAACGAAGTACAGGTGCACTTGCAACAATTGGCGCTCAAGATAAGTAAAACTGTTTCTCCAATGAGTTGCCCACTCGCCCAGGCTAAGAAAATCAATTTCAATAGCAAAGATACCGAGAAGCAGAAGAAAGGCGAAAACAATTCAGAAAACTATCATGAACATAAAGACGACGATAATGTCGAGAGTGTTGATGCACAGGAAAACGAAGATAAGCATGTGCATGAGAGTAAAGTTGCAGATCATGAAGTAGAAGAAGAAAATGAAATTAAGCATGTGCATAAAAATGAGAGTGAAGTTGCAGAAGAAGAAAGCGAAGAAAACGAGATAGCACATTCCCATGAGATTGAGAACGAAGTAGAAGAAGGAAATGAAATTGAGAATGAAATTGACAAAGAAACTGAGAATGAGATTGATCTTGTCGAGGAATTAGATGAGTCAATGAGCGAAGAAGAGGTAACAATCGAAGAACATTTAGATCTGGACGATGTGGAATCCATGGAGATTGAAACAGAGGAGGATGCTGCTTCAGTATGAGCAGTAAATTGGCAATAATGCCCAGATGCTCCATCATCGGTGGAAACAATTCCTCGATTTTGTAAACACTATAAAACATAGCATTGTAACCTTTGTAAGTGCAACTCCTGAATAAAGTTGATCTCATTAACTGCAACTTTATGTTTCAGTGCCTACAACAATGAGATTTGTGTTCATGTCTCGTTAACTTGAACTTTTCTTTCAAATCCTTCTCATTGTCGTTTTTCCTCTTACTGGCGTCATTCATATTCACTACTAATAAGTTAGACATCGTGTGCTAAGCGCTATGGAATTACGAAATAAACAGTTACCAATATAATGGGCGCCTCGGTAGTCTAGGGGTTAGTGCACTTGGCTGCCATCCCAGAGGTCGTGGGTTCAATTCCCATCTCGGGCATGGTCCCCGCGCTTTTCCAATTTTTCTTCTTCACTCCCATCTTCTAAACAATTATTTCCTACTCCGAAGCAATTAATTAATTAATTAATTAACTAATTTAATTAATAAATAATATATATTAATTCTATTAGTAATAATTAATGAATCGCCCACACGCACAAAACACAAACTGTTGGCGGGGCGTCTCCGGTAATGTGGCCCAACAAAACATTTGGTCATGTTGTCGAGTCAGGTTCACCATCAAAACATAAGGAAGGTAAAGGTTTGTCCAGCAAACCACAGATGGCTGCCCCATCGGCTGTACTCGGCAGCAGCGGGCCAATCAACTGCTCTGCCGCAAAAACATCTATCATGGTGCATGGACTAGCAGCTTATCTAATTAGCGAAACCACAACAGTCTTGATTATCAAAAATGGAAGAGACTTGTGGGGGACCTATGCTCCCCAGTGGAGTAATTAAGGACGAAAAAAATATATAATGTACAACAGAATGTAAATTATTAACAGAGTGTCTGAAGGCTTTTCTGGTCCTGAAAAAATGCGTAAAATTAAAAATGCCGAAAACCGAAAAACAGAAGATTTTGAACCGATGATTCCTGGACCTATTCATAGAACATTTGAAAGCAAATCTTGCTCAACCCGGTCTAAGAAATTATCAAAATTATAACGTAGATTAGACTGCATTTTCTGTAAGGCGTTGCCCCAAAAAAAACTACATTTTCTCAATTGAGAAAAATGCATCTGGAGATAAACTACCAAAACAACGAATAACTGTGCTGGTAGGTGCGAATGGAGAAGGAAAATCAAAAAACCCAAAAGCACTTATAACTGTTGATGATATATTTTCTCTTTCAAAAATTAAGAAAGTTTCTGTTTGCTCCAAATCGGCCAACAAAAGCACTTCTTGTTATAAATAATGCCCCATGCCATTCTGTAGATTCAGAATTGCAGACTGATAATGGAGATATACTTATTCACCATATCTTCCAGCAAATGTAACGCCATAACTGCAGCCTATGGATTAAACTGCCATCAGAATTCTTAAGCTACAAGACAAGCTTGTTAACTTTTATTGTTGCTACGAAAAAGTATAATTTATGGATTGCCCCGAAAAAAGTTAATTTATGAAGCATTAACCATTTTTTATTTTATTTGTATCTATAAATTCTTTTTACAGAACAACACAAGATGAAATTGGTGAATGTTTGCCTGACCAAGCCTCACACATCGAGGTTGAGTCAATTCAAGACAGTTCATCACAGCCTAATGATAATGAAATGAATGAAGAAAATGATAATATGAAAATCCAACAGCCCGTAGAAATAATTAATAAAGCTATTTCGTGGGCAAACAAAAATTAAATATCGTATGCGGATATATGTTTGCTTCAAAACATGAGAGAAACAGCTGTTGACAATTTGGTAAAAAACAAAAGAGAAAATATTTTTTTTGCTGTTGTTCCTTTTGTTTTTAAAAATAACATTGTTTACAGAGACGTTTTTAGCACTAAAAAAAAACAAGTGTCTTCTAGAATGTGGTCGATTGTGGCCGCCGTGGGTTCCCCTCATTCATTAATACAATGTTTAAGGTGACTTGTATGTCTAATCAGCTTGCAACTCCCTTTCGACTTTTTTGTATTTTCGATTCAGTGGCTTATTGTCGTTATACATATCATACTCTTTAATCGCTATTGTCATCATCATCGTCGTCGTCATCTTCGCTGCTTTCATTCAGCCAGTCGATGAGTTTCGTTAAATTCTGTTTGAGTTGCTTTTGATTTTCGACATGCAGTTGATTGTACCAAGCGACAATAACTTTTTCTGTGAGGATGTCCTTGCCATAAAGATTGTGCACAACCTGCGATATTTTCTGGTTCACTAAATCGTTTTCGTAGCATATATCCTGAAATTGTACATTATGTTAAAAAGATCTTTATAGTTGGAAAATATATGTGGTAATCTACCTCTAATGCCTTGAGACAGTCAAGCATGGAATCCTCTGTTTTAATATAGTTAAACACAACTGGTCCGAGGTATTTGAGCACTCGATTGATCGCCGAGAGTATATTGTTATTCGCCGACTCTTGTATAGCCGACATGTTAAAGATGGCCTTGACCACATACAAATTGACCTCCTTTAGTGACATATTGTAAGCGTAACGCGACGAATTGATTTCCAAAATTAAAAACTCCGGATTCGTCTTTTCGAGATATCCACGCTCCAGCGAATCGATTACTTCCGACAAAAATACTGTATGGCATACGTAAGCAGGACAATAAACAGCAAGGTAAGTGGGTGGTAAAGATACGTTAGCATATTTCGTTTTTTAAGTAGTAGACTTATTGCTTTACTGTTTGTATCATCGGGCAGCGGTGTAAAGTCAGGCGATTCCTCTTCGTCTTCGCTATACGAGTTGTAGTCGCTCTCTTCCCAGGTCAGCCGTAAGCTGGTCATTTTCAGAATGCTAATCGCTTCTGAGTGGGTGAGTTCCTCGTCTTCCGAATCGGATGCATTGCCAACTTGCATTTTCGTCAATTTGTCGTGGATGATGTACGCTTGAGAGCTAACTTTCGTATCTAGAACTATGGCGTGAGAGAGAAAGATAGAAAAATCATCACCACTATGCGTTATTTTTGTATGTATTAGAGATTGAGTAAACTTACGATTCGCTTCATTATGGTTATCATAACTGTCCTCATTAGCAACTCGTTTATTGGTTGGCGTTGAGCGCACAAGTTTTCTTGTCAGTTGCGTATTCGTCGGCAATATGCAGTTTCCACCCACAACTGTGCCTTCATTGATGTTACTCTTCTCACCGATTACCGTGTTTGTGCCAACGACGCAATGCTCCAGTGTGCAATTATTGCCCACCTGCACGTTCGCCATCAGGAAAGCATTATTCAGTACACAATTCTGTCCGATTCGGCAGCCAGCACCGATCACACTATGGCGAACGCTTGAGCCAACATCCACACTGCTACCCGCGCCGATGACTACACATTCATGCAGCGCTGCTTTTGTAACACTTGCATCTGGACTCTGATAGATGTTGTTCTTTTGACATATATATTCCTGTGCCAGTTTATGTATACCCATGTCGGGCACAAGTGGGTATGCCCAACGATTTATAATGTCACGACTGACCAATTGATAGGCCAACCAATTGTTCACTTTATGCGCGTATTCCTCATGCGGCAACAGCGCTAAATAGATGCGGCTATCAATGAGATCCTCATTAATGAGTATGCCGCGCACGAGATCATCAAGCGTTTGAAAATCAAAATTGTCACTAAACAAGGACAATAACATAGGCGAACCGATTGCAAATTGTGGATCGATCAGATTGTGTTGCAACGAAACTTCCGAAGAGTTCAAAAACACCGCTAACGGTATATCGAACTCCGATTCTTTGTTATACAAATGCAAACGTTGATGGTAAAGCAAACGGTTGTTCCGCGTATCCATGGCGATCATGACTTCGTTGCCCGTTCGTATCGTGCTCGATGATTCCTTGTAAATTAGCGTCGCCACTGTGCCTTTATCAAACTTACTGGTTTTCATGTGTTGCTTATAAATTGCACGCAGATCGGCATTCGTTACGGTATTTGCGCCGAGCAATATAAAATTGCCGCGTATTAAACCATTCGCATCGAGATCGCGCATTGCATCGGCAAAACAACGACAACCCTCGCCGCGAAGCGTGTGATGCAATGGCATTTCTGGATAATGAAAGAAGATAATAATAATTATATCAGAAAGTGCTCGTGTTGTTATTGTAAGGGAATACGAAGTCTCCTTGGAGATTATTTATGTAATTTGTATTCCAGCGTGAGTTCCGTATCCATGTTAGTGTCGAAATGGAAGCTTTGGAAAGTCACTCTACTCACTTGACATGTTCACGTAGCGCTGGCAAATGCAAACTCGCACAAACGAAAACCTCCTCAATGCCGATCCGATTTAACGCCTCCAGCGCATAGTCCAGCATGCAAACGTTTACCAGTGGCAGCAGCACCTACAGGACACGGGCAGGAAAGAAGAAAATACAACAATTTCGGCTACAGTAAAACAACAACAGAAAACAAAAAGAACAAATATTACCGTGGAATTCTCGGGTGCGAAAGGCTTCAAATACTCTACATTGGTGTCGGCAATGAGCACCGCTTGCATGACTTCTTTCTCAAAATGATCCATTTTACAATTTATTTCTTATAAACTCTCGGTCGACTTATGTTTTTTATTTATATTCCTCTTCTTCGCCAATGTTAGTGCTGTGCCCGGTGGTAATACTTAAGGCACATGGCGCACACTATAAAGCACAGACTACACGGTGCAACTTGACTTAAATGTCAGTCGCTGCTTAGCAACCCGACAACCATGAAAATGTATATTTGTCTGAAATTCTCAAACAATTCATCAGAATGTACGGCATTAGTTCCGTTTACATTTTGCAACTTCGACCACAATCAGGTTGCATGGCCAAGTTACTCTTTATCAAAATGTTAAATGTCAGAATCGTCTATTTTCCAAGTGATTATTATAGCGAATTGCTGCACGATATTTTTAGCTCAACATTCAAATAGGAATATTCCCCGTACAATATTACCCATAGTACAACTTCCCCACTAAATATGCAATCGATGACCACACCTTATACATAAACAAACCAGCATGTGCCTGTCCATAATCGGGTTTTCCTTCCATATATACAGATTTGAGTACAGAGTATTTTTAGTGGATACCGTATAGAACGCAGCGTATCGAGAACTATTTGGCATAGACTAATACCCGTATCGGTCTATTTTTGTCTAGATTTAAAGACAAATAGAAGCCGTAAATAGTATTTTGACTATGTTTATTGATAGAAAGGTCTCTTTTTACGGAATCAGGTAAAACTGGCGCTCCCACATGTGTAACGGGCTTCATATCCTATGATTTTTCCAATGGCTTGTTCAGATTGAATTAGGCAAATATATTAACACCATTGGCTTTTGAGTAAGGTCGTTGCTGCTAGTTGTTTGTGGTCCAACCAATAATCAAAACCTTCGACGGGGGTTTCTCCTCCAGATTCACCGGTTGAAGTAGTAGTATCTTCTTTAATAACACTTCTTAATTTAGGTATTGTCCTATCACATGCATTTGGATCCTGATCAGACAAAAACTATTCTTGAATGTTTAGAAAAATGGAAGAGGATTGTGGCTTAATAAGAACCATCAATTCTGATGTGTTAATTCCAATGACTGCAATAAAAAGATAAAGTTTTAAAAGCCTTCTAATCTACACCACAAATTTAATGATTATATTGCGCAGTTGCCTTCATACTCTTTTTTATCAATAGTTAACTAGCACTGAAACAAAGCGGCGCTACAGAAGAACATGTGTTAAACTTGGCGGCGCTGGGCTTCGTCTTCACTAATATTCTTAAATATTGTAAAGAAAGTTTTTTCTTTTAAACGTCTTGTAAAAATGTCAGAAATCATTGATTTGGTAGACTCTGATGATGAAAATTCAACAGCAGCGCGATTTTTACCAATAAAATGCTCCACATCGGTTGCAACAGTAAAGGCAAAGCCGCGGTCCACACTTGTGGAAATTACGACGCCTCCAAATTTGAAAGAAATTACACTTGTTGCCCCGAAGCCCCCCCAACCGGCACCAG
>JAWNKX010000336.1:0-32642 GCA_035041755.1 Cacoxenus indagator
TTGTCTGTATGCGTACTTCGTTGTTTTTAAGTGTTTTTAATATGTAGTTTTGTTGTATTGTGTTTTTCAGAGCTTTGCTTAGTACGTTAATTTGTTCTACGTCCTGTACGTATATTGGTGGTGGTTTGTGAATTTTAGTAGATGGTCGAGGTTGATTTTATGCATTAGAATTTGCTTCTGTACCACTGCCGTCTTCAGCCATTTCGCCTTGTGAGAGGAGTTCGAACCTGTTATTAGTATTATGCGCGCTCAGATAGTACTTTTGCAGTGTTGTTTGTGTTGTCGTTTGTGTTACGTTTTTTTCTAATTTTTTTAATATTGCTATTTTGTTCGGAAGTGTTGTTGGGAGAGAACTTACTCCGGTTGCGTTTTATTTTTGACTCTTGTGGGTTTTGATTGGTTGAAGTTTGTACTTGCGTGTTTGATGTCTTTTCTCTGATCAGTATTGTTGCCGAAGAGAGGGAGCAATCTGGCATTGTAGGTAAGAGAGTTGACGTGGTGGTTGTTGTAATGAGTGAGATAGCAGCTGATGTCTGCTTTGTAGTTGTTGTTGTTGTAGGTTGCAAAGAGGAGAGTGGCGTCGTTAGTGAAGCGCATTGTGCACTCCACGGCAAAGGCTGCATATTACGTGCTGCATTGGAACAGCTGACAGTTAGTTGAGCGGTAGAGCGAGAGGTTGCGTTTGTTTGGATTGATGATCCGTTATTGTTTTTACTTTGTGAATGTGTAGCTGTTTGATGTATTGCGGGAGAGCAAGAACGCGCTCTCTTGAAATTAGCGGGAAGTGAGTCTTGGTGAGAGTCACTGATGTTGATGGTGTTGTTTGAACAGCTTGTTGATGTGATAAGGTACGCGTTGTTGTTTATTGTGCTAACAGCTGTTTGAGCGTAGGGTACACTCATGCTGTTTTTTGATGAATGATTTTGTTTTTTCGTGCTGCGCGCAGTCGGGGGACTGCGTTCACCAGGCATCTTTGAGATAAAAACAATTGATTATCTTGTCCCTTGATTTAGTTTTTGTATTTTTAAATTCGGAGAGCAAAAGGAGACGACTAGTCGACTTGACAGTGCACTTGCGAATACCTGGAGTTCTAACTTTTAATTATGATAGTGTAGGCTAATTAATACATACGTCTGTTTCCTTTGACAGCCCGAAGCAGACTGACTTTATTTCGTTCGCCTTTTGAGCATTCACACCTTTGACATTCACATTAAACTTAATATAGACTGAACTAAGCTTACGAACTAACTAATAACTAATACAACTTATATTTCTACAATTCGGCCGTCCTGACATTGAGGATCACCTGATCCCCCTTTTATTTTCCTACTTCTTAGACAATAATATTTTTCTGTCTTTACAGATTCGTCTTTATTCTTGTTCAAACTTTTTTGCTTTACAATGTTTTCTCTATTTCCATTTTCCGGCCGTTGTCTTAGAATTACATCATTTCATATTGTCCACTTCTTTCCCTTAACTTGTGCACTTTTATTAACTTTACTCGCAGTTTCGTTTCTTTGGGCCCATGGTTTCATATTCTCTACACTCCAAATTCCTTTGTAAGGAATTTGTGTTTGCTGAAACCCATCCACATCTCCCACAACGTAACGATCATTTGGCAAACTTTTAATAATTTTGTAGGGACCCTTAAACCTGGGTACGAGCTTTCTTGCTACACCAGTGTGCCAATCGAAGTTTTTAATTACCACATAGTCTCCCTTATCATATTTTACTGCATTCTTACATATACAAATTTCTCATTCACCTTTTGAGCTTTTTTTTGTCTCTCTTGTGCTAGTTCTCTTATTTCGTCTATCGTTTTTTTTCTCATTTCCGATCATTTTATCTAAAACATTTTCTTTCAAGCTATCCTCAACTTATCCTTTTTGCCGTACACCAAACATCATTCTACTCGGATATTCATCTATCGTTCTATGTTTTGTATTGTTCATAGCGAACTCTACCTGTTCAACGACCTTTTCCCAATGTATATTCTTTTCGGGGTCTACCATTTTCGCTATTATCGGACCAAGACTCCTGTTACCCTCTCCACCTGTCCGTTTGCTTGTGGCGAACCAGTTGCTATTTTTATGTGGTGAATATTATTCTCATTCAGGGGTTCTATAAACTCGTTTGAAGTAACACTGCTGCCCCTATCCTAAATTATGCATTTCGGTCTGCTATAAGATCTGAAATAATCTTTTAGAGCTGCAACAACTTCTTTTGTCGATGTCGTTTTTGTAGGATTTAACCTCACAAACTTAGAAACTGCATCTATAATTACTAATACGTGTTCTTGGCACATTGCTTGCTGTTAATCGGTCCATAGTGGTCGATGTGTATCACTTCAAAGGGGTTCTCACTTTTTGGTATACTATGAATGAAACCTTCTTTTTTCCCACTTTTCGACGAGTAAGCAATACACTGTAAACAATTTTTTATGTGATTTTCAATCTTAACTCTTCTATTCGGGAACCAATAACTACCGTTTATTAAATCAAACACTTTGTTAACCCCAACGTGTCCCATTTCATTATGAGACTTGTACAAGACGGGACTTTCCATGGGTTCGGGTACGTAAAACAACAAAGAATCTTTATTTATCTTTTTGTAAATTACACCGTTTCTCATTTCATAGAACTTGTCTTCCGTGCTCTGCAACAATCCCTTAATTTTTTTAATTTTTGCGTCCTGATTCTGGCAAATTATTAAATTCTCTTCAAAAGTATTCGTTTCTATCACAAAAACTGTCCTACTTAATGCATGTACGTGGCCCATCCGGTTTCCAGCTCTATGTTCGATGACATAGTCATAATTTTGCATTTCAAGTGCCCATCTTGCAATTCTTGGGTTTAATTCTTTTTTATTGAAAGTCATAGTCAGGGAATTACAGTCCGTAATTAATTTGAATCTTTTCCCAAAACCTAATGCACTCGCATCACAATGCAGCTCCGTTTCCGCTCTCGGGTCATAAAAAGCTACTACAGGCGATTCTATCAGTTTAAGTTTCAGCATCTCAACGACTTTAACTCGTCAACACCAAAAGAAAATTTTTTGTAATTCTTCGTCAAATCATGTAGTCTTGCTATCACCGAGAAATTCTGTATAAACCGCCTAAAATACGAGCATAGTCCCAAAAAACTTTGGACGGATTGAACTTTATTTGGCACTGAACAATTTTTAACCGCTTCTATACCTGATTCGTTCGCCCTTATGCCCTTTTCGTCTATAAATATTTTATACTGAGTTGTAAAAATTCGCACTTGTCTAACCTCAATCCTAGTTTGTTCTCAACTAGCCTTTTCAACACCTCTTCAAGTATTCTGAAATGTCCTACACCTCTTTCGTGGCAATCATTATATCATTTAAATATATAATAACTTTTCCTTCCTTAACTATGTCCGAAAAAACTTTATTTATAAACCTTTGAAACGCTGAAGGAGCATTTTTAAGTCCAAACGGCATTCTAAGGAATTCAAATTGTCCTAGTGGCGTAATGAACAACGTATAATTCGTAGATTCTTCATCCATAAAAACATGGAAAAACCCATTTTTCAAATCCAATTGTGTGAACACCCTCTTGTTCACTAGTCCATCCAACAAATCATCTATAAGGGGAATGTTATGTTATGTTATGTTTTGTAGTTAACTTATTTAAAACACGATAATCAACGCACATTCTCAGCTCACCTGTTTTTTTTTTGACTAATATTATAGGGGACACAAACTCAGATTCGCTCACTCTTATGTATCCCTTTGCCAAATAATCGTCTACGTTCTTTGAAGTTCTAATTTTTCAGCATAGGATAACCTACGTGGAGGACAGTTAAATGGTTTTACATTTTCTAACACAAGCTTCATTTCGCTAAGAACACTCGGCCAACTAGGACGTTCCGGCTTCAAATAACATGTTCTAAAAATTTCATTACATTTTGACTTTTGTGACATTGTCAACTCATCTCCCACACTTATAGTATTGTCGTTCTCTTCACTCACATCAATTGCTAATATTTGTTTTTCAAAATTATCATTTTCGCAAACCAAATCCAAACATTGTCTCGTTTTGCTATCTAAATTTGTTAAAGCCTTTTTACAACTTTCATCGTGCCACACAATTTTATTGCAGAGACACTCATAGAGTCATTAGGAACAATTAACAACTCAAGTTTTATAAATTCATTTAATATTTTAATTAATGCAATTATTTTTCCACTGACGTTTAATTTACTTTTATTTAAACCATACAATTTAACATTTGTTGCTGACAATAACTTAGCACCAGCTGGAATATAGGAACTCTTAGTAAGGCTTACTAGGCTTCCTGAGTCTATGAGGTACTCTACGGAACACAACATATTAGGATAATCTAGTAAATTAATATCGAAATATCTTACATTTTGGCTTTCTGCAGTCAGCGGCTAAGTGACCAAAACAATTACAGTTGTAGCATCGACCAGCCACATTACCCCTCGTTGAAGCATTCTTCATTGGCGTGGGACATTCAGGCACTAGCTGAACGTTGACGAATGCCGAAAGCAAGTCATCTTTAGACTTAAAGCGTTGCAAACTCGCACTTATGCGCAATTGGCGATCTGGAATCCCATGTACCACATAATCGATCACCTCGCTTTCTGATATCTCCATACCATTGGCCAGGACCACCTTGTCGTTAAAATACTGCGAAATCGATTCTCCAACACACCACTTGCGCGCCTCAAATCTTTGGCGCAATAAAATTTTGCTTTCCTTCATTCCGAACACTTTTTCCATTTCTGACAAAACAAAGTCAACAGCTCCGCACGCATATTCCGGCTTTGACTGCAGCCACGCTTGTGCCTTCCCTTTTGTTTTTTCGAAAATTATTGCCCGAACCTTGTTCTCACTAATATTGTGCGCTCTTGTTAAGGCAGCAACATGGGATAACCAACCAACAACAGACGTCTCCCCGTCGTACCGCGGGATCATTTCTTTTAGATCGCACAAAGAAATTTCATCACGATCACATAACAGCTGCGTCGCCGATTCACAGGTTGCTTTCAACAGTTTATTCTCTCTCTCGATCAAGTCTCTCTCCTGACGCAATAACAACAGTTCTTTTTTCATGAGTTCAAGCTCCGTTGCTGTGGCTTGTTGCCGCCACAATTCTTCATTCGTTTGTTCATTTGACCTACCGTTTGTCATTTAATTTGGCTTTTCGTTTATCATTTGGTGTCTTTCTGTTGTCGCTCCACTTTGGTCGAGTTTCATGTTTGTCTTATCATTTTTCTGCTTCTCTTTTCTCACATCTTTTTGGTCACGCACTTCGTTTACTTTCTCATTTGTGTTTCGCCACTGCTTCTCCTTCATTTCATTTTTGTTTGCCTCTTCATTTAGCATTTCATGCCAACTTTCAATTATCTTTTCCTTTGTCTTTTCGATTAGTTTTTCATTCGGCATTTCGTTTGTTTTTTTTTTGAGAGAGAGAAAACAAAATCCTTTTTTTATTTTTTTTTTACTTCTGAATATTGTAGGCTAATTAATACATACGTCTGTTTCCTTTCACAGCCCGAAGCTTTCGCCTTTTGGGCATTCACACCTTTGACATTCACATTAAACTTAATATAAACTAAACTAAACTTACGAACTAACTAATAACTAATACAACTTATATTACTACAATAGTGCGGATTTTAGTTCAAGAGGAGTAATTGGGGTTTCAATTATTTTTGCTGAAGATGTTGGTGCATAGGGAGTGGGGGTAGGGAGTAGGTTTGTTTTGTGTAGGCGAAAAGTAGTCGAAAAGTTTATTTCGTTTGAACTGTTCGACCAGTTAGTGCCAAATTCTTCTGCTATAAGTTAACTGTCAGTGATTGGGGTTTGTGAGTTGACGCTATGTATGGCGTGTATAGAGTGGTGCGGTTTTAAGCCACAAAAGGTACTAATGGTATTCCAGGTTTTTGATGTAAACGTGTTTGGGTTTATTGATGAAATATATGTTTCTAGTGAGAGGCGTGTAGAGAATTTTATTTCGCGCTTTAGAAGTGCGTTTGCCTTTTTGAATTTCAAGATATTCTCAGTGGATATATTGCGCTTAAGGGCGTAGTAACGATGATTTTTCACAACTTTGAGTTTTTGGAGGTTTGCGTTCCACCAAGGGACTGAACGTTTATTATCCGCTTTTGCGGATGATTTTTATCATATTGGCTGATTCTTGGTTTAAGTTAGTTCTTACTGCGTGTTGAAGGTGATAGATATTTGTGGCTTCTTTATATAGTGTCCAGTTTGCAAAATAAGTTGTGAATTTTGTGGAAGTGAAGGAAGGGACAGCGGAGGGTTTACAAAGATTTATAATTATTGGGAAGTGATCGCTGGAAAAGCTATCAGATTCTATTTGCCATGTTGATTCTAGCGCAAGGTTAGTTGTAGCAAAGGTGAGATCTATATGAGTGAAGGTATGATGGGTGCTAAAGAGAGTGGGGGATCCGTCGTTTAAGATGGAGAATGGCGATTAAGCTAAAAATTTTAAAATTGTGTATCCTGTACGATTGTTTGCGGGTGAACCCCATAAAGAGTGCCAGCTCTTAAAGTCTCCAGAGATTAAAGAAAGAAGTGTAAGATTATCATATGCATTACGTAGGTTGTTAATAGAAAATGGTTTATTTGGGGGAATTTATGAGCAGATAACGTTGAACTTGATTTTTTAGTAGACTGTTACACCAATCGAATCAAAACCTTGAGAGAGCATAAAATGTTTGTTCTGAAGAGAGTGAAGGATGGGGATGGCAACATCTCCTGATGAACCAGATGAGGAGTTGTAGGTATAAATTTTATAGTTGATAGGATTAGGAATATTAGACAATGAGTTAAAATGTGTTTCTTGGATGGTGATGATTTTTGGATTTTATTTTTTTATGAGAATTTGTAATTGATCATAATTGTTAGAATAATAGGATTTTAGCGAAATTTTTCTTACAGAATGAGTGGCCTTTGGAGAGGCTAAAAGTTTAGCGTCGCCTGGAGATGAGGATTCCAAAATATCGTCATTGATAGGCTCTGGATGATGTGGGGTGATGGCTGGTTGCTCGCTGGTGATGTTGGTTGAAGGCAGCTTATCGATGTCAGCGTAGTTTTGAATTTGACGTTGGATTGGATTATTGTTGTGGTTAGTGTATGTTGTTGTCTGAGAAGATCGGGCAATCGCAGGAAAGGATGGTGATGAGGATAGTTGTTGGCGATCATTGTATATTTTGTGTTCAGATTTAGGGTGTCCAAGTCTACCAGCAACAGCATGTATGGTCGTACGAGATCTTTTTGGTAGCCAATATCGATGTCAGATGGCAAGTTTGGAAAGGCGAAAATTATTATAATTAAATAAGTCCAGCATCCTTTATATCAGCTGGTCATGTGATCATCCCCCAGACTTCCCCTTGTCGAGCAAGAAGACTATTAGTCTGGTGGAATCATGCTTTAACTGAACTCCGTTTAAGTAAACGTAAAGCGCACTTACAAACGCACGCAAAATCTTTAAAACCTTATTTTGTATTAAAAATCGAATGAAAAACTTAGAAAGTTCTGTAGGGAAGGAAATGTCAACTCGATCAGAAAATTAACAGAGTGCATTTCCACTTTTCCAATCCCAAAAGGATGTGGTTTGATATTAAAAAAATAAATGGCTGCTATAACCCTATTACAAAAACACCAAGCTCAAGTAACTCCCTCAATTTACAACCCTAAAGGTATTGCAAACCAATTCGCTTCTACTTGGTCTAAATACTGAGAAGTTTCTAATTTTCACTGGTGTTTTACTAACCTTAAAACACAAATATTAAATAATCCGTATACTAATAATAATAATGCTCCTATAGCCAAACAATTTGAATCAATTCTTGAGCTAGAGATTGCACTCTCTGCGATCAAAGGTGGCACCCCGGGCATAGATGAATTCACCTACTCTATGATGAAGAAACCACCTATCAGTTTAAAAATTCGCCTTATCCGTCTTTACAACATGATTCTCAACAAGGTAATTTATCCAAAAAATTGGAAGTTCGCAATTATCTTCCCAATCCCAAAGCCAAAGAAACAAAATTCTCAAGTATCAAGTTACAGACCAGTTTCACTCCACTCATGTCAGGGTAAATTACTGGAAAAGATCTTATTTAAGCGCATTAAAAATCTAGCGTAAAACTCTGATTACCCCGTATAAGGTTGTCTTTACAATTCACAATCACAAATCGCAGTTCACAATTACAAATCACAATTTGATTTGAGAAAGCACAATTCACAGTATGGAGCGAGACTCTGATTTGGTACCTGTGATTTTTATAACTCATCGCAATTGTGA
Source organism: Cacoxenus indagator (assembly GCA_035041755.1). Taxonomy (NCBI): domain Eukaryota; kingdom Metazoa; phylum Arthropoda; class Insecta; order Diptera; family Drosophilidae; genus Cacoxenus; species Cacoxenus indagator. The sequence goes on from JAWNKX010000336.1 coordinate 8,324, forward strand.
TTTGCTACTTTTAAATGTCAGTGACAAATAACAGGTCGCGAAATATCGCTCAACCATAGTGTCTAGTACCTCTAATTCTACTTTTCACCCATCACTCAACATCCTTCACCGATTTACAACCCGAATCCCCCTTTCCCATGTGATATGGTATTAAACGACGATATCCACAATTCAAAATTTGACACTTGATAGACTCTTATACCACACTTATACCTCTTGGCCAGAAACAGATGTCTGGGGCGTAATGACTGGTCTCGTCGCAACTTTGAACATCTCACGGATTGAAGAGTGAATTACATTTTCTCACTATTGTAGATCCATTACCCTCTTTATTGTAACTCCCACTCTATTTTATTTCCTTTTAAATGTTTTCTCTTGTACAGTGGAATCAATGGCTTATAAAAAGAGTAAAAGTAAGAGTATTAATAAAAAAGCACAGCCCCACGATTCTTTGTCTTCAAGAAACACACATTAAACATAATAATTCCCCTTCAGACACAACAAATTTTTTTTATTTTAAATATTTTATTTATGAAGCACCAAACTGGACGCATTGTTCCTTATAATGTGCTTTGCATCTATATCATAATTTATCGCCTGGTTTGAACAAATATTTACTACTATTACAAATGTATTCATTAATTATTTGTTAGGTTTAGGATTACTTAAATTTAATTTCAAGGATAAGGTTAGCTTCTTCTCCGTCTAAGGCGAGTCCTGCTCCTTTACAAGAGCTCGTGGAAGTGAAACGTTCTGAGACTCTCACCCGCTCTATGGGTGAGACATCAGCCAGGGGTCTGGCTAAGCGGTTTGAGTGTGCCAAAATTCGGTTGTTGTATCGGCTGGTTTGTCGAGCGATATGGTCTTCCACAACAAGTATGTCCAGGTCTCTGTGCAGGGTTGAGTTTTTGACGTACCAGGGATAACCAGTCATTAGTCACAGAGTCTTGTTTTGCAGGACTTGTACTCTTTTCTTCTGAAATTTTACCGCGATTCCCCAGATCTCTATGCCGTATCTCCATTTAGGGATAATTATTTGTACGTAGACTGTCCGTTTGTTAGAGAGAGACAGTGAGCTTCTTTTGTTTAGCAGCCAGTGTAACCTAATGATCTTGCTGCGACAAGAGTGTATTACAGAAGAGATGTGTTTGCTAAATGTAAGCTTCTGGTCAAGGGTTAGACCCAAGTATTTTACTGTGTTGGTTTGGGGGAGTATGTCGCCGTAGCGATACACAGGTGGTGGAGACTTTTTCTCAAGGTAAAGCAGACGTTGTTGCATTTTGAGCTATTTATTTTGATATTCTATCGTTTTGCCCATGTCTTTAAATGATCGAGGTATCCTTGAATTCCGTCAGCGGCTTCGTACTCACAGTGGTAGGAGTAAAATATACCCACGTCGTCAGCGTAAGAGGCTAACAACATCTTATCGCCATCTATGCCCATCTCATCAGTGTGAGGAACATCAACCTGGTGGCAAGGAGTCGCTCCCAAACTTTCGAAATCGAAGGCAGGAGACTGACTGGCCTGTAGGAAGCGGGATCGCTTTCTGGCTTACCAGGCTTATGAATCATTGTAACGATGGCGGGCTTCCACCCAATAGCGAAATACTGTACTCTTAGAATCGAGTTGAAGATCATCGCCAGAAGGAGGAGCGCATTCTCGGGAAGGCACTTCAAAGTTCTGTTACATATCCTGTAATGATCGGGAGATTGGTTGGCCTTGAGGCTCCTTATTGAACTTTCAACTTCTGCCACAGTGAAAGGGGTGAGAGGGGAGTCCATATGCAGCGGGGACGATAATTGGGCTCTGATGTGACTTACATCTTCTGGAGAAGCCATTTCTGGTAGTCTGAATCTCTCAGAAAGATGTACGGCGAAGGTGTTTGCCTGTTCAGCATCGGAGCGACACCAGTTTCCACTGGTGTCTTTCAGTGGGGATATCCGAATTGGCTGCCATTTAACATTCCATGTTGCCTTCCATAGAGGAAAAGACGCATTGTTATTTGGCTCCATTTTAGCGAGCATATTGTCAAAGTAGGCGGCACGATGTTTGCTAAGAGCTTCTTTAAGCTGGGAGTCTGCCCTATGCCAGTCTGTTTTGTCGGTAGGGTGTTTTGTTCGGATGTAGACTTTTCGCAGCTTCCGTTTATTCGACAGGAGGGCGCTCATTTCTGGAGCCAGGATCTTATCTCCGTTGTTGGACTTTTGTGGCCTTGTGATGCTGTGGCGGGCGTCTGAGGCAGCTTCAAGGACTTTTCTAGTGAAGATTTCCAGATCATCATCGATAACTGGCCCAGAATTAAGTTCAATATCAGGATAAAGGGAGTCGCTTAGGTGGCTCTTAAATTTTTTTCAAATTAGTCTGGAGGTCGATAAGCCTCTCCGCTACTTCCTTTCCTCTTTTGTTGCACCACCGGTCTCCCCAGCGCCTATGTTTGGCGTTCCAGTCACCACCAACAAGTAACTTTCTCTTACGGTTCTCCACAAGAGCTGCTAAGTCGGTGCTACACCAGTTAAAGCGAGGAGGGCAGTAAATGGAGCAGAACTCGATGTGTGCCGATAGCAGTTAGGACATTGGCTGCAATTTGAACTTCAATAGAGTGAACAGGCTGTGAGTGGAAGTGTTCAAGGTTGTTTTTAATTAAGATGGCGGCGCCACACTTGCCACATTTAGCGGTCGGGTGATTTGCTGGGTAGGAGTTGTATCCTTGAATTTTGGGGACATAATTTCCAAGCAGTCGAGTTTCGCTAATGAGAATAATGTAAATGTTGTTTGTTTGCGAGAAGCATTCCACTTCATGAAGTTTTTTTGGAGACGCCATTTGCGTTCAAATTCGGAATTTTTAAGGAGTTCATTTCACATAGAACATGTTCATTGGTTCCTTGGTGGACCGATTAGTGGGTCGGTACGTATGTACTTCATCATGCCCTTGTCCGTGAAGCTCGTATTTGATCTGGCTTTCCATAGTTGAATGGTGGAGACCTTTCGTTGGTATATGGTAAGTGTAAAATTCTACGCGTTTCAGTTCGAGCAGAGCCTGCATAGCTCTAAAGGTGTTTCTATCTTTAGCGTAGAGCCTAGTTACACTACCCACTGATGTTCTAGTTTCTACGTTATTTAGGTCGGTGACTGTCTCTAGCAGGCTTAGATCCATTGGTAGATTTATTATTCTGGGGAGAGAGATTGGTGGCGGTTTAAGAAGCCTTGGTTGTTCGACTTGAGGATTTTCGACTGAGGAAGCGGCCCTGCTCGCAGTTTGGCATAATGATTTTCCCTTTTGTGTGGCTTTTCGCTGTTCAGGGGGTGCTTCGAGTGTTACATCGGAGTCCAACTCAATTGGTTCAATATCATCATCTTCTGTAGAGGGAATCTCAAACCGATTATTTTATACATGGGCATAATCCTTGTTGTCAAGGTTATTGCTTTTGCGTTTTGGTCTGACCGTTGGGAAAGATTTACGTTTTTGTCTCTTTGACTGAAACTGACTAACAATCACTTGATAATCAAGACCAAAATTCATAAGCAAATACTTAATATTGTTATTGCTAACTGTAGTGCAGAGGACTGCGCCTGCGTCAGCAACGCAAGGTACATTGCCGTTATATGCATGAACAACAAGCACAGAGAGAAGAACGCAATAAGCCAAGACAAACTAAAAAAAAATAAATAATATTAAAAAAATATTAATATTTTTAATAAGCCAAGACAAACTAAAAAAAAATAAATAATATTAAAAAAATATTAATATTTGCAAATGCAAAGCCCATGAATGTTCACCGTAAGGCCAGAGGGGCTATGCTAATTGGTATATTACACTAATTAGTAGAAGAGGGCAATTGCCTTGGATAGCGGAGGCACAATGCGTGTACGTCCGTCTACTTCAGAAGCTTAATCGCGACTCGTCCGCAACTAACTACTCAAGCTACTTTTTTTAATTTTGGCCACAACCTGCTGATAAGGTATTTCTATTTTAATTAATAAAGGTATTGAACACAAAGTTATGCCCCTAGAGCCAAATTGGCCACCTTGGCTCTTGAGATAAATATTGGGTTTAAGGTAACAATTCTGAATATATACATCTCTCCTTCAGAAATATTCACTAGTTCTGATATAAAATATTTAGTTCAACACGTCTTAACACCTATTATAATTCCCGGCAATTTTGGGTGGAGCCCTCTTTGGGGCTCTGCAAGCACAAATACTCGTGGCAAAATTTCAGTGGAGGTGTTTATGTCATAAAATCTTGTCATTCTGAACGATGGGAGGCTGACTCACTTCTCAACCAATCAAACCTTCATAAACATAGACCTCACCCTTTGTTCGTCGTCGATATTTCCTATTTTGTCTTCTTATACAATGAATAATCTCTACAGCAGTGGCCACTTCCTGATTATGACATCAATAGTCATAGGGAGCTCTAATTACAAAGTTCCAATTAGCGGTTTCAAAACTGTAAAACACAACTGGAAAAAATTCCAATTACTAGTAGTTTATATATGTATGACCTCATCAGCGCATGAAAACATTAACAAGGAATGTTCTAACATCCAAAAGATGATACGCTCAGCTGGTCATGTGAGCATCCCCCACTATTAGCCTGGTGGAATCACTCTTTAACTGAACTCCGTTTAAGTAAACGTAAAGCGCACTTACAAACGCACGCAAAATCTTTAAAACCTTATTTTGTATCAAAAATCGAATGAAAAACTTAGAAAGTTTTGTAGGGAAGAAAATGTCAACTCGATCACATAATTAACAGAGTCCATTTCCCCTTTTCTCATCCCAAAAAGATGTGGTCTGATATTAAAAAAATAAATGGCTGCTATAACCCTATTACCCTAAAACACTTAGCTCAAGTAACGGCCCAATTTACAACCCTAAAGGTATTGCAAACCAATTCGCTTCTACTTGGTCTAAATACTGAGAAGTTTCTAATTTTCACTGGTGTTTCACTAACCTTAAAACACAAATATTAAATAATCCATATACTAATAATAACCCTGCTCCTATAGCAAAACAATTTGAATCAATTCTTGAGCTAGAGTTTGCACTCTCTGCGATCAAAGTGGCACCCCGGGCATAGATGAAATCACCTACTCTATGATGAAGAAACCACCTATCAGTTTAAAAATACGCCTTATCCGTCTTTACAACATGATTCTCAACAAGGCAATTTATCCACAAAATTGGAAGTTCGCAATTATCTTCCCAATCCCAAAGCCAAAGAAACAAAATTCCCAAGTAACAAGTTACAGACCAGTTTCACTCCACTCATGTCAGGGTAAATTACTGGAAAAGATCTTATTTAAGCGCATTAAAAATCTCGCGTAAAACTCTGATTAGCCCGTATAAGGTTGTCTTTACAATTCACAATCACAAATCACAGTTCACAATTACAAATCAATATTTGATTTGAGAAAGCACAATTCACAGTATGGTGCGAGACTCTGATTTGGTACCTGTGATTTTTATAACTCATCGCAATTGTAATTTGCTACTTTTAAATATTAGTGACAAATAACAGGTCGCGAAATATCGCTCAACCATAGTGTCTAGTACCTCTAATTCTACTTTTTCACCCATCACTCAACATCCTTCACCGATTTACAACCCGAACCCCATTTTACCATGTGATATGGTATTAAACGATGAAGACGATATCCACAATTCAAAATTTGACACTTGATAGACTCTTATACCACACTTATATCTCTTGGCCACAAACAGATGTCTAGGGCGTAATGACTGTTCTCGTCGCAACTTTGAACAACTAACGGATTGAAGAATGAATTACATTTTCTCACTATTGTAGATTCATTACCCTCTTTATTATAACTCCCACTCTATTTTATTTCCTTTTAAATGTTTTCTCTTGTACAGTGGAATCAATGGCTTATAAAAAGAGTAAAAGTAAGAGTATTAATAAAAAAGCACAGCCCCACGATTCTTTGTCTTCAAGAAACACACATTAAACATAATAATTCCCCTTCAGACACAACAAATTTTTTTTATTTTAAATATTTTATTTATGAAGCACCAAACTGGGCGCATTGTGCCTTATAATGTGCTTTGCATCTATATCATAACTTATCGCCTGGTTTGAACAAATATTTACTACTATTACAAATGTATTCATTAATTATTTGTTAGGTTTAGGAGAACTTAAATTTAATTTCAAGGATAAGGTTAGCGTCTTCTCCGTCTAAGGCGAGTCCTGCTCCTTTCCAAGAGCTCGCAGAAGTAAAGCCTTTTGAATCGCTGAATGGGTGACACTTCAGCCAGGGGTCTGGCTAAGCGGTTCGAGTGTGCCAAAAGTCGGTTGTTGTATCTGCAGGTTTGTCGGGCGATCTGGTCCTCGACAACAGGTATGTCCAGGTTTCTGAGCAGGGTTGAGTTTTTGACGTACCAGGGATAGCCCGTCATTAGGCACAGAGTCTTGTTTTGCAGGACTTGCACTCTTTTGTTCTGAGATTTTACGGCGATTCCACAGATCTCTATGCCGTATCTCCATTTTGGGATAATTATTTGTACGTAGACTGTCCGTTTGTTAGAGAGAGACAGTGAGCTTCTTTTGTTTAGCAGCCAGTGTAACCTAATGATCTTGCTGCGACAAGAGTGTATTACAGAAGAGATGTGTTTGCTATATGTAAGCTTCTGGTCAAGGGTTAGACCCAAGTATTTTACAGTGTTGGTTTGGTTTATGTCGCCGCAGAGATACACAGACGGTGGAGACTTCTTCTCAAGGTAAAGCAGACGTTGGTGCATTTTAAGCTATATATTTTGATATTCCATCGTTTTGCCCATGTCTCTAAATGATGGAGGTATTCTTGAATTCCGTCAGCGGCTTCGTACTCACAGTGAGAGGAGTAAAAGACATCCACGTCGTCAGCGTAAGATGCTAACAACATCTTATCGCCATCTATGTCCATCTCATCAGCGTGAGGAACTAGGATATCCGCAGAAAATAAAGAGAAGAGATCCGTGACCGGATGTGCGGCTGATAGCCCGCTTCGGGTCTTAACGCAAAAAGTGCATCCCTCTAGGTAGGACTGGATGAGGTCAAAGTGGGGTGATAGTAGGGCGGACTTCACCTTCGCTAGAAGCCCAATGTGCCATACTCGGTCGAATGCCTAGTGGAAGTCGATAAAAACGGCATTACAAAATTGTTTTGCATCAAACGCCATAAGAATATGGTTTACAGAGCTCGCGGATGGAGCCGCGGGACTCCACGGTAAACATCAACCTGGTGGCAAGGAGTCGTTCACAAACCCACGCGATCGAAAGCAGGGGACTGATCGGCCTGTAGGAAGCGGGATCGCTTTCTGGCTTACCAGGCTTATGAATCATTGTAACGATGGCGGGCTTTGACGCAGTAGCGCAATACTGTACTCTTAGAGTCGCGTTGAAGATCGTCGCGAGAAAGAGGAGCGCATTCTCGGGAAGGCACTTTAAAGTTCTGTTACATATCCTGTCCTGATCGGGAGATTGGTTGGCCTTGAGGCTCCTTATTGAACTTTCAACTTCTGCCACAGTGAATGGGGTGAGAGGGTAGTCCATCTGCAGCGGGGACGATAATTGGGCTCGGATGTCACTTACATCTTCTGGAGAAGCCATTTCTAGTAGTCTGAATCTCTCAGAAAGATGTACGGCGAAGGTGTTTGCCTGTTCAGCATCGGAGCGACACCAGTTTCCACTGGTGTCTTTCAGTGGGGCTATCCGAATTGGCTGCCGTTTAACATTCCATATTGCCTTCCATAGAGAAAAAGACGCATTGTTATTTGGCTCCATTTTAGCGAGCATGTTGTCAAAGTAGGCGGCACGATGTTTGCTAAGAGCTTCTTGAAGCTGGGAGTCTGCCCTATGCCACTTTGTTTTGTTCGGATGTAGACTTTTCGCAGCTTCCGTTTATTCGACAGGAGGGCGCTCATTTCTGGAGCAAGGATCTTATCGCCGTTGTTGGACTTATGTGGCCTTGTGATGCTGTGGCGGGCGTCTGAGGCAGCTTCATGGACTTTTCTAGTGAAGATTTCCAGATCATCATCGATATCTGGCCCAGAATTAAGTTCAATATCAGGATAAAGGGAGTCGCTTAGGTGGCTCTTAAATTTTTTTCAAATTAGTCTGGCGGTCGATAAGCCACTCGATGTTGCGGCATAATCCAGCGTAACGATCAGAGTGAGATGGTCGGAGTCCAAGTCTTATTGACTCTCAATGTGTAGCTTCCAGTGGGGAATATTTTGGTAAATGGCAAAGTCTAAGCAGCTTGAGTTGTTATTCACCCGATTGGGGAACCTGATTGGGCTGCCAGTGGCCGGAACATCCACGTTCGAGGATAAAATGAAGTCCGCTAGTTCCTTTCCTCTTTTGTTGCACCACCGGTCGCCCCAGAGCCTATGTTTGGCGTTCCAGTCACCACCAACAAGTAACTTTCTCTTACGGTTCTCCACAAGAGCTGCGAAGTTGGTGCTACACCAGTTAAAGCGAGGAGGGCAGTAAATGGAGCAGAACTCCATGTGTGCCGATAGCAGTTAGGACATTGGCTGACGCAATTTGAAATTCAATAGAGTGAACAGGCTGTGAGTGGAAGTGTTGAAGGTTGTTTTTAATTAAGATGGCGGCGCCACACTTGCAACATTTAGCGGTCGGGTGATTTGCTGGGTAGGAGTTGTATCCTTGAATTTTGGGGACATAATTTCCAAGCAGTCGAGTTGCGCTATTGAGAATAATGTAAATGTTGTGTGTTTGCGAGAAGCATTCCACTTCATGAAGTTTTTTGGAGACGCCATTTGCGTTCAAAATCGGAATTTTTAAGGAGTTCATTTCGAGTTACGCGTGTCCAAATTTCCAAAATTTGGATCTGTAATTGCAGCATTTGCTTCTGTGTTTCATTGAGACTTTTAATAGATACACTTAAGGTATTTACGGCAGCAAATAGGGAGTTCAGAACCTGTTCCCCATATGGGTTTGTCTCTAATCGGCTAGGTTGTTCGTTTGGAGATTGTTGCTGGCTCTTGTTCGTGTGTTTTTGAATTTTCTGTTGACTTGCCCTTTGGTCAGACTGATTAATCACATTTGGGGATCCCCTTGTAATGTCGCCGTACGAGAAAGTTTCTTTAGTCGACTGTTCGGGCAATGGTTGTAAGTGTCGTCCTTTGTTGGCGGTAACCGTATTGAGTTGATTCATTAATTTTTTCCTTTTCGATTTTAATAGAGGTCCGCTTGACATAGCTTTGGTAAGCAGCGCAGCCTTTATAATTAGCTTGGTGATCAAGCCCGCAGTTTGCACACGTAGCTGTTTTGGAAGATAGTCTCACGCAATCCTCTGATTTGTGATCTTCCCCGCAGGTGACGCAGAGGGGGCACAGACGGCAGTATTTGGCTGTATGTCCGAATTGCTGACAGCGACGACACTGGGTTACCTCAGCCTTTTTTCCATTTTCCTCAATTACAACGCGTTGTCCACAGAGGCGTTTTATTTCCTTGACCTTGTAGTTGTTTTCTGCTGAGGTGAGGTTAAAATCGAACATGTTCTATGGTTCCTTGGTGGACCGATTAGTGGGTCGGTACGTATGTACTTCATCATGCCCTTGTCTGTGAAGCTCGGATTTGATCTGGCTTTCCATAGTTGAATGGTGGAGACCTTTCGTTGGTAGTTGGTAAGTGTAAAATTCTACGCGTTTCAGTTCGAGCAGAGCCTGCATAGCTCTAAAGGTGTTGCTATCTTTAGCGTAGAGCCTAGTTACACCGCCCACTGATGTTCTAGTTTCTACGTTAATTAAGTCGGTGACTATCTCTAGCAGGCTTAGAATCATTGGTAGATTTGTTATTCTGGGGAGAGAGATTGGTGGCGGTTTAATAATCCTTGGTTGTTTGACTAGAGGATTTTCGACTGAGGAAGCGATCCTGCTCGCAGTTTGGCGTAATGATTTTCCCTTTAGTGCGGCTTTTCGCTGTTCAGGGGGTGCTTCGAGTGTTACATCGGAGTCCAACTCAATTGGTTCAATATCATCATTTTCTGTAGAGAGAATCTCAAACCGATTATTATATACATTAGTCTCGGCATGGGCATAATCGTTGTTGTCAAGTTTATTGCTTTTGCGTTTTGGTCTGACCGTTGGGAAAGATTTACGTTTTTGTCTCTTTGACTGAAACTGACTAACAATCACTTGATAATCAAGACCAAAATTCATAAGCAAATACTTAATGTTGTTATTGCTAACTGGAGTGCAGAGGACTGCGCCTGCGTCAGCAACGCAAGGTACATTGCCGTTATATGCATGAACAACAAGCACAGAGAGAAGAACGCAATAAGCCAAGACAAACCAAAAAAAAAAAAATTATTAAAAAAAAAAAGGGTAAATATATAGTGCCGTTGCAAATGCAAAGCCCATGAATGTTCACCGTAAGGCCAGAGGGGCTATGCTAATTGGTATATTACACTAATTAGTAGAAGAGGGCAATTGCCTTGGATAGCGGAGGCACAATGCATGTACGTCCGTCTACTTCAGAAGCTTAATCGCGACTCGTCCGCAACTAACTGCTCAAGCTACTTTTTTTAATTTTGGCCACAACCTGCTGATAAGGTATTTCTATTTTAATTAATAAAGGTATTGAACACAAAGTTATGCCCCTAGAGCCAAATTGGCCACCTTGGCTCTTGAGATAAATATTGGGTTTAAGGTAACAATTCTGAATATATACATCTCTCCTTCAGAAATATTCACTAGTTCTGATATAAAATATTTAGTTCAACACGTCTTAACACCTATTATAATTCCCGGCAATTTTGGGTGGAGCCCTCTTTGGGGCTCAGCAAGCACAAATGCTCGTGGCAAAATTTCAGTGGAGGTGTTTATGTCATAAAATCTTGTCATTCTGAACGATGGGAGGCTGACTCACTTCTCAACCAATCAAACCTTCATAAACATAGACCTCACCCTTTGTTCGTCGTCGATATTTCCTATTTTGTCTTCTTATACAATGAATAATCTCTACAGCAGTGGCCACTTCCTGATTATGACATCAATAGTCATAGGCAGCTCTAATTACAAAGTTTCAATTAGCAGTTTCAAAACTGTAAAACACAACTGGAAAAAATTCCAATTACTAGTAGTTTATATGTGTATGACCTCATCAGCGCATGAAAACATTAACAAGGAATGTTCTAACATCCAAAAGATGATACGCTCAGCTGGTCATGTGAGCATCCCCCAGACGCCCACTTGTCGGGCAAGAAGACTATTAGCCTGCTGGAATCACTGTTTAACTGAACTCCGTTTAAGTAAACGTAAAGCGCACTTACAATCGCACGCAAAATCTTTAAAACCTTATTTTGTATCAAAAATCGAATGAAAAACTTAGAAAGTTGTGTAGGGAAGAAAATGTCCACTCGATCACATAATTAACAGAGTCCATTTCCCCTTTTCTCATCCCAAAAAGATGTGGTCTGATATTAAAAAAATAAATGGCTGCTATAACCCTATTACCCTAAAACACTTAGCTCAAGTAACGGCCCAATTTACAACCCTAAAGGTATTGCAAACTAATTCGCTTCTACTTGGTCTAAATACTGAGACGTTTCTAATTTTCACTGGTGTTTCACTAACCTTAAAACACAAATATTAAATAATCCGTATACTAATAATAATCCTGCTCCTATAGCCAAACAAATTGAATCAATTCTTGAGCTAGAGTTTGCACTCTCTGCGATCAAAGTGGCGCCCCGGGCATAGATGAAATCACCTACTCAATGATGAAGAAACCACCTATCAGTTTAAAAATTCGCCTTATCCGTCTTTACAACATGATTCTCAACAAGGCAATTTATCCACAAAATTGGAAGTTCGCAATTATCTTCCCAATCCCAAAGCCAAAGAAACAAAATTCTCAAGTAACAAGTTACAGACCAGTTTCACTCTACTCATGTCAGGGTAAATTACTAGAAAAGATCTTATTTAAGCTCATTAAAAATCTAGCGTAAAACTCTGATTAGCCCGTATAAGGTTGTCTTTACAATTCACAATCAAAATCGCAGTTCACAATTACAAATCACAATTTGATTTGAGAAAGCACAATTCACAGTATGGAGCGAGACTCTGATTTGGTACCTGTGGTCTTTATAACTCATCGCAATTGTGATTTGCTACTTTTAAATATCAGTGTCAAATAACAGGTCGCGAAATATCGCTCAACCATAGTATCTAGTACCTCTAACTCTACTTTTTCACGCATCACTCAACATCCTTCACCGATTTACAACCCGAACCCCCCTTTACCATGTGATATGGTATTAAACGACGATATCCACAATTCAAAATTTGACACTTGATAGGCTCTTATACCACACTTATACCTCTTGGCCAGGAACAGATGTCTGGGGCGCAATGACTGGTCTCGTCGCAACTTTGAACATCTCACGGATTGAAGAGTGAATTACATTTTCTCACTATTGTAGATCCATTACCCTCTTTATTGTAACTCCCACTCTATTTTATTTCCTTTTAAATGTTCCCTCTTGTACATTGGAATATCAATGGCTTATAAAAGGAGTAAAAGTAAGAGTATTAATAAAAGAGCACAGCCCTACCATTCTTTGCCTTCAAGAAACACACATTAAACATAATAATTCCCCTTCAGACACAACAAATTTTTATTTTATTTTAAAATTTTTATTATGATGCACCAAACTGGGCGCATTGTTCCTTATAATGTGCTTTGCATCTATATCATAACTTATCGCCTGGTTTGAACAATTATTTACTACTATTACAAACGTATACATTAATTATTTGTCAGGTTTAGGATTACTTAAATTTAATTTCAAGGATAAGGTTAGCTTCTTCTCCGTCTAAGGCGAGTCCTGCTCCTTACCAAGAGCTCGTGGAAGTGAATCCTTCTGAGGCGCTCTATGGGTGAGACATCAGCCAGGGGTCTGGCTAAGCGGTTTGAGTGTGCCCAAATTCGGTTGTTGTATCGGCTGGTTTGTCGAGCGATATGGTCTTCCACAACAAGTATGTCCAGGTCTCTGTGCAGGGTTGAGTTTTTGACGTACCAGGGATAACCAGTCATTAGTCACAGAGTCTTGTTTTGCAGGACTTGTACTCTTTTCTTCTGAGATTTTACCGCGATTCCACAGATCTCTATGCCGTATCTCCATTTAGGGATAATTATTTGTACGTAGACTGTCCGTTTGTTAGAGAGAGACAGTGAGCTTCTTTTGTTTAGCAGCCAGTGTAACCTAATGATCTTGCTGCGACAAGAGTGTATTACAGAAGAGATGTGTTTGCTATATGTAAGCTTCTGGTCAAGGGTTAGACCCAAGTATTTTACAGTGTTGGTTTGGTTTATGTCGCCGCAGAGATACACAGACGGTGGAGACTTCTTCTCAAGGTAAAGCAGACGTTGGTGCATTTTAAGCTATATATTTTGATATTCCATCGTTTTGCCCATGTCTCTAAATGATGGAGGTATTCTTGAATTCCGTCAGCGGCTTCGTACTCACAGTGAGAGGAGTAAAAGACATCCACGTCGTCAGCGTAAGATGCTAACAACATCTTATCGCCATCTATGTCCATCTCATCAGCGTGAGGAACTAGGATATCCGCAGAAAATAAAGAGAAGAGATCCGTGACCGGATGTGCGGCTGATAGCCCGCTTCGGGTCTTAACGCAAAAAGTGCATCCCTCTAGGTAGGACTGGATGAGGTCAAAGTGGGGTGATAGTAGGGCGGACTTCACCTTCGCTAGAAGCCCAATGTGCCATACTCGGTCGAATGCCTAGTGGAAGTCGATAAAAACGGCATTACAAAATTGTTTTGCATCAAACGCCATAAGAATATGGTTTACAGAGCTCGCCGAAAACAAACTGTTGTTCGGGGATGGAGCCGCGGGACTCCACGGTAAACATCAACCTGGTGGCAAGGAGTCGTTCCGAAACCTACGCGATCGAAGGCAGGAGACTGACTGGCCTGTAGGAAGCGGGATCGCTTTCTGGCTTACCAGGCTTATGGATCATTGTAACGATGGCGGGCTTCCACGCAGTAGCGAAATACTGTACTCTTAGAATTGCGTTGAAGATCATCGCCAGAAAGAGGAGCGCATTCTCGGGAAGACACTTCAAAGTTCTGTTACATATCCTGTCCTGACCGGGAGATTGGTTGGCCTTGAAGCTCCTTATTGAACTTTCAACTTCTGCAACAGTGAAAGGGGTGAGAGGGGAGTCCATCTGCAGCGGGGACCATAGTTGGGCTCTGATGTCACTTACATCTTCTGGAGAAGCCATTTCTAGTAGTCTGAATCTCTCAGAAATATGTACGGCGAAGGTGTTTGCCTGTTCAGCATCAGAGCGACACCAGTTTCCACTGGTGTCTTTCAGTGGGGCTATCCGAATTGGCTGCCGTTTAACATTCCGTGTTGCCTTCCATAGAGAAAAAGACGCATTGTTATTTGGCTCCATTTTAGCGAGCATGTTGTCAAATAGGCGGCACGATGTTTGCTAAGATCTTCTTTAAGCTGGGAGTCTGCCCTATGCCAGTTTGTTTTGTTGGTAAGTTGTTTTGTTTGGATGTAGACTTTTCACAGCTTTCGTTTATTCGACAGGAGGGCGCTCAGTTCTGGAGTAAGGATCTTATCGCCATTGTTGGACGTATGTGACCTTGTGATGCTGTGGCGGCAGTCTGAGGCAGCTTCATGGACCTTTCTAGTGAAGATTTCCAGAATCATCGATATCTGGCCCAGAATTAAGTTCAATATCAGGATAAAGGGAGTCGCTTAGGTGGCTCTTAAATTTTTTTCAAATTAGTCTGGCGGTCGATAAGCCTCTCGATGTTGCGGCATAATTCAGCGTAACGATCAGAGTGAGATGGTCGGAGTCCAAGTCTTATTGACTCTCAATGTGAAGCTTCCAGTGGGGAATATTTTGGTAAATGGCAAAGTCTAAGCAGCTTGAGTTGTTATTCACCCGATTGGGGAACCTGATTGGGCTGCCAGTGGTCAGAACATCCACGTTCGAGGATAAAATGAAGTCCGCTAGTTCCTTTCCTCTTTTGTTGCACCACCGGTCGCCCCAGCGCCTATGTTTGGCGTTCCAGTCACCACCAACAAGTAACTTTCTCTTACGGTTCTCCACAAGAGCTGCGAAGTCGGTGCTACACCAGTTAGAGCGAGGAGGGCAGTAAATGGAGCAGAACTCGATGTGTGCCGATAGCAGTTAGGACATTGGCTGCAATTTGAACTTCAATAGAGTGAACAGGCTGTGAGGGGAAGTGTTGCAGGTTGTTTTTAATTAAGATGGCGGCGCCACACTTGCCACATTTAGCGGTCGGGTGATTTGCTGGGTAGGAGTTGAATCCTTGTATTTTGGGGAGAATAATGTCAAGGTTGTTTGTTTGTGAGAAGCATTCCACTTCATGAAATTTTTTGGAGACGCCATTTGCGTTCAAAATCGGAATTTTTAAGGAGTTCATTTCGAGTTACGCGTGTCCAAATTTCCAAAATTTGGATCTGTAATAGCAGCATTTGCTTCTGTGTTTCATTGAGATTTTTAATAGATACACTTAAGGTATTTACGGCAGCAAATAGGGAGTTCAGAACCTGTTCCCCATATGGGTTTGTCTCTAATCGGCTAGGTTGTTCGTTTGGAGATTGTTGCTGGCTCTTGTTCGTGTGTTTTTGAATTTTCTGTTGACTTTCCCTTTGGTCAGACTGATTAATTACATTTGGGGATCCTCTTGTAATGTCGGCGTACGAGAAGGTTTCTTTAGTCGACTGTTCGGGCAATGGTTGTAAGTGTCGTCCTTTGTTGGCGGTAACCGTATTGGGTTGATTCGTAAATTTTTCCTTTTTGATTTTAATAGAGGTCCGCTTGACATAGCTTTGGTAAGCAGCTCAGCCTTTATAATTAGCTGGGTGATCAAGCCGGCAGTTTGCACATGTAGCTGTTTTGGAAGACGGTCTCACGCAATCCTCTGATTTGTGTTCTTCCCCGCAGGTGACGCAGAGGGGGCACACACGGCAGTATTTCGCTGTGTGTCCGAATTACTGACAGCGACGACACTGGGTTACCTCAGCCTTTTTCCCATTTTCCTCAATTACAACGCGTTGTCCACAGAGGCGTTTTATTTCCTTGACGTTGTAGTTGTTTTCTGCTGTGGTGAGGTTAACATAGAACATGTTCATTGGTTCCTTGGTGGACCGATTAGTGGGTCGGTACGTATGTACTTCATCATGCCCTTGTCTGTGAAGCTCGTATTTGATCTGGCTTTCCATAGTTGAATGGTGGAGATCTTTCGTTGGTAGTTGGGAAGTGTAAAATTCTACGCGTTTCAGTTCGAGCAGAGCCTGCATAGCTCTAAAGGTGTTTCTATCTTTAGCGTAGAGCCTAGTTACACTACCCACTGATGTTCTAGTTTCTACGTTATTTAGGTCGGTGACTGTCTCTAGCAGGCTTAGATCCATTGGTAGATTTATTATTCTGGGGAGAGAGATTGGTGGCGGTTTAAGAAGCCTTGGTTGTTCGACTTGAGGATTTTCGACTGAGGAAGCGGCCCTGCTCGCAGTTTGGCATAATGATTTTCCCTTTTGTGTGGCTTTTCGCTGTTCAGGGGGTGCTTCGAGTGTTACATCGGAGTCCAACTCAATTGGTTCAATATCATCATCTTCTGTAGAGGGAATCTCAAACCGATTATTATATACATTAGTCTCGGCATGGGCATAATCCTTGTTGTCAAGGTTATTGCTTTTGCGTTTTGGTCTGACCGTTGGGAAAGATTTACGTTTTTGTCTCTTTGACTGAAACTGACTAACAATCACTTGATAATCGAGACCAAAATTCATAAGCAAATACTTAATGTTGTTATTGCTAACTGTAGTGCAGAGGTCTGCGTCTGCGTCAGCAGCGCAAGGTACATTGCCGTTATATGCATGAACAACAAGCACAGGGAGAAGAACGCAATAAGCCAAGACAAACTAAAGAAAAAAAAAATATTAAAAAAAAGGGTTAATATATAGTGCCGTTGCAAATGCAAAGCCCATGAATGTTCACAGTAAGGCCAGAGGGGCTATGCTAATTTTTATTGGTATATTACACTAATTAGTAGAAGAGGGCAATTGCCTTGGATAGCGGAGGCACAATGCGTGTACGTCAGTCTACTTCAGAAGCTTAATCGCGACTCGTCCGCAACTAACTACTCAAGCTACTTTTTTAATTTTGGCCACAACCTGCTGATAAGGTATTGCTATTTTAATTAATAAAGGTATTGAACACAAAGTTATGCCCCTAGAGTCTAATATTGCCACCTTGGCTATTGAAATAAATATTGGGTTTAAGGTAACAATTCTGAATATATACATCTCTCCTTCACAAATATTCACTAGTTCTGATATAAAATATTTAGTTCAACACGTCTTAACACCTATTATAATTCCCGGCAATTTTGGGTGGAGCCCTCTTTGGGGCTCAGCAAGCACAAATGCTCGTTGCAAAATTTCAGTGGAGGTGTTTATGTCAGAAAATCATGTCATTCTGATTGATGGGAGGCTGACTCACTTCTCAACCAATCAAACCTTCATAAACACAGACCTCACCCTTTGTTCGTCGTTGATATTTCCGACTTTGTCTTCTTATACAATGAATAACCTCTACAGCAGTGGCCACTTCCTGATAATGACATCAATAGTCATAGGCAGCTCTAATTACAAAGTTTCAATTAGCAGTTTCAAAACTGAAAAACACAACTGGAAAAAATTCCAATTACTAGTAGTTTATATGTGTATGACCTCATCAGGGCATTAAAACATTAACAAGGAATGTTCTAACATCCAAAAGATGATACGCTCAGCTGGTCATGTGAGCATCCCCCAGACGCCCACTTGTCGGGCAAGAAGACTATTAGCCTGCTGGAATCACTGTTTAACTGAACTCCTTTTAAGTAAACGTAAAGCGCACTTACAAACGCACGCAAAATCTTTAAAACCTTATTTTGTATTAAAAATCGAATGAAAAACTTAGAAAGTTCTGTAGGGAAGAAAATGTCAACTCAATCAGAAAATTAACAGAGTCCATTTCCACTTTTCCCATCCCAAAAGGATGTGGTCTGATATTAAAAAAATAAATGGCTGCTATAACCCTATTACCCTAAAACACTTAGCTCAAGTAACGGCCCAATTTACAACCCTAAAGGTATTGCAAACCAATTCGCTTCTACTTGGTCTAAATACTGAGAAGTTTCTAATTTTCACTGGTGTTTCACTAACCTTAAAAGACAAATATTAAATAATCCGTATACTAATAATAACCCTGCTCCTCTATGATGAAGAAACCTATCAGGTTAAAAATTCGCCTTATCCCTCTTTACAACATGATTCTCAACAAGGGATTTTTTCCATAAAATTGGAAGTTCGCAATTATCTTCCCAATCCCAAAGCCAAAGAAACAAAATTCTCAAGTAACAAGTTACAGACCAGTTTCACTCCACTCATGTCAGGGTAAATTACTGGAAAATATCTTATTTAAGCGCATTAAAAATCTCGCGTAAAACTCTGATTACCCCGTATAAGGTTGTCTTTTCAATTCACAATCACAAATCGCAGTTCACAATTACAAATCACAATTTGATTTGAGAAAGCACAATTCACAGTATGGAGCGAGACTCTGATTTGGTACCTGTGATTTTTATAACTCATCGCAATTGTGATTTGCTACTTTTAGATATCAGTGACAAATAACAGGTCGCGAAATATCGCTCAACCATAGTGCCTAGTACCTCTAATTCTACTTTTTCACCCATCACTCAACATCCTTCACCGATTTACAACCCGAACCCCATTTTACCATGTGATATGGTATTAAACGATGAAGACGATATCCACAATTCAAAATTTGACACTTGATAGAATCTTATACCACACTTATACCTCTTGGCCCAAACAGATGTCTAGGGCGTAATGACTGTTCTCGTCGCAACTTTGAACATCTCACGGATTGAAGAGTGAATTACATTTTCTCACTATTGTAGATCCATTACCCTCTTTATTGTAACTCCAACTCCATTTTATTTCCTTTTAAATGTTCCCTCTTGTACAGTGGAATATCAATGGCTTATAGAAAGAGTAAAAGTAAGAGTATTAATAAAAGAGCACAGCCCCACGATTCTTTGCCTTCAACAAATACAGATTAAACATAATAATTCCCCTTCAGACGCAACTAATTTTTTTAATTTTAAATATTTTATTTATGAATCACCAAACCGGGCGCATTGCGCCTTATAATGTGCTTTGCATCTATATCATAACTTATCGCCTGGTTTGAACAATTATTTACTAATATTACAAACGTATACAATAATTATTTGTCAGGTTTAGGAATACTTAAATTTAATTTCAATTATAAGGTTAGCGTCTTCTCCGTCTAAGGCGAGTCCTGCTCCTTTCCAAGAGCTCGCGGAAGTGAAGCCTTTTGAGGCGCTGAATGGGTGACACTTCAGCCAGGGGTCTGGCTAAGCGGTTCGAGTGTGATAAAAGTCGGTCGTTGTAACGGCAGGTTTGTCGGGCGATCTAGTCCTCGACAACAGGTATGTCCAGGTTTCTGAGCAGGGTTGAGTTTTTGACGCACCAGGGATAACCCGTCATTAGTCACAGAGTCTTGTTTTGCAGGACTTGCACTCTTTTCTTCTCAGATTTTACCGCGATTCCACATGCCGTATCTCCATTTAGGGATAATTATTTGTACGTAGACTGTCCGTTGGTTAGAGAGAGACAGTGAGCTTCTTTTGTTTAGCAGCCAGTGTAACCTAATGATCTTGCTGCGACAAGAGTGTATTACAGAAGAGATGTGTTTGCTAAATGTAGGCTTCTGGTCAAGGGTTAGATCCAAGTATTTTACTGTGTTGGTGTGGGGGAGTATTTCGCCGCAGAGATACACAGACGGTGGAGACTTCTTCTCAAGGTAAAGCAGACGTTGGTGCATTTTAAGCTATTTATTTTGATATTCCATCGTTTTGCCCATGTCTCTAAATGATGGAGGTATTCTTGAATTCCGTCAGCGGCTTCGTACTCACAGTGGGAGGAGTAAAAGACACCCACGTCGTCAGCGTAAGAGGCTAACAACATCTTATCGCCATCTATGCCCACCTCATCAGCGTGACGAACTAGGATATCCGCAGAAAATAAAGAGGAGGGACCCGTGACCGGATGTGCGGCTGATATCCCGGTTCGGGTCTTAACGCAAAAAGTGCGTCCCTCTAGGTAGGACTGGATGAGGTCAAAGTGGGGTGATAGTAGGGCGGACTTCACCTTCGCTAGAAGCCGAAGGTGCTATACTCGGTCGAATGCCTAGTCGAAGTCGATAAAAGCGGCATTACAAAATTGTTTTGCGTCAAACGCCATAAGAATATGGTTTACAGAGCTCGCCGAAAACAAACTGTTGTTCGGGGATGGTTCCGCGGGACTCCACGGTAAACATCAACCTGGTGGCAAGGAGTCGTTCCCAAACCTACGCGATCGAAGGCAGGAGACTGACTGGCCTGTAGGAAGCGGGATCGCTTTCTGGCTTACCAGGCTTTTGGATCATTGTAACGATGGCGTGCTTTCACGCAGTAGCGAAATACTGTACTCTTAGAATCGCGTTGAAGATCATCGCGAGAAAGAGGAGCGCATTCTCGGGAAGGCACTTCAAAGTTCTGTTACATATCCTGTCCTGACCGGGAGATTGGTTGGCCTTGAGGCTCCTTATTGAACTTTCAACTTCTGCCACAGTGAAAGGGGTGAGAGGGGAGTCCATCTGAAGCGGTGACGATAGTTGGGCTCTGATGCCACTTACATCTTCTGGAGAAGCCATTTCTAGTAGTATGAATCTCTCAGAAATATGTACGGCGAAGGTGTTTGCCTGTTCAGCATCGGAGCGACACCAGTTTCCACTGGTGTCTTTCAGTGGAGCTATCCGAATTCTCTGCCGTTTAACATTCCATGTTGCCTTCCATTGCCTTTAGCGAGCATGTTGTCAAATAGGCGGCACGATGTTTGCTAAGAGCTTCTTTAAGCTGGGAGTCTTCCCTACGCCAATTTGTTTTGTCGGTAGGTTGTTTTGTTCGGATGTAGACTTTTCGTAGCTTCCGTTTATTCGACAGGAGGACGCTCAGTTCTGGAGTAAGGATCTTATCGCCGTTTTTGGACTTATGTGACCTTGTAATGCTGTGGCGGGAGTCTGAGGCAGCTTCAGCTTCGCTTAGGTGGCTCTTAAATTGTTTTCAAATTAGTCTGGCGGTCGATAAGCCTCTCGATGTAGCGGCATAATCCAGCGTAACGATCAGAGTGAGATGGTCGGAGTCCAAGTCTTATTGACTCTCAATGTGTAGCTTGCAGTGGGGAATATTTTGGTAAATGGCAAAGTCTAAGCAGCTTGAGTTGTTATTCACCCGATTGGGGAACCTGATTGGGCTGCCAGTGGCCAGAACATCCACGTTCGAAGATAAAATGAAGTCCGCTAGTTCCTTTCCTCTTTTGTTGCACCACCGGTCGCCCCAGCGCCTATGTTTGGCGTTCCAGTCACCACCAACAAGTAACTTTCTCTTACGGTTCTCCACAAGAGCTGCAAAGTCGGTGCTACACCAGTTAGAGCGAGGAGGGCAGTAAATGGAGCAGAACTCGATGTGTGCCGATAGCAGTTAGGACATTGGCTGACGCAATTTGAACTTCATTAGAGTGAACAGGCTGTGAGGGGAAGTGTTGAAGGTTGTTTTTAATTAGGATGGCGGCGCCACACTTGCCACATTTAGCGGTCGGGTGATTTGCTGGGTAGGAGTTGAATCCTTGTATTTTGGGGAGAATAATGTCAAGGTTGTTTGTTTGAGAGAAGCATCCCACTTCATGAATTTTTTTGGAGACGCCATTTGCGTTCAAAATCGGAATTTTTAAGGAGTTCATTTCGAGTTACGCGTATCCAAATTTCCAAAATTTGGATCTGTAATTGCAGCATTTTCTTCTGTGTTTCATTGAGTCTTTTAATAGATAAACTTAAGGTATTTACGGCAGCAAATAGAGGGTTAAGAACCTGTTCCCCATATGGGTTTGTCTCTAATCGGCTAGGCTGTTCGGTTGGAGATTGTGACTGGCTCTTGTTCGTGTGTTTTTGAATTTTCTGTTGACTTTCCCTTTGGTCAGACTGATTAATTACATTTGGGGATCCTCTTGTAATGTCGGCGTACGAGAAGGTTTCTTTAGTCGACTGTTCGGGCAATGGTTGTAAGTGTCGTCCTTTGTTGGCGGTAACCGTATTGGGTTGATTCGTTAATTGTTCCTTTTTGATTTTAATAGAGGTCCGCTTGACATAGTTTGGTAAGCAGCGCAGCCTTTATAATTAGCTGGGTGATCAAGCTGGCAGTTTGCACATATAGCTGTTTTGGAAGATGGTCTCACGCAACCCTCTGATTTGTGTTCTTCCCCGCAGGTGACGCAGAGGGGGCACAGACGGCAGTATTTGGCTGTGTGTCCGAATTGCTGACAGCGACGACACTGGGTTACCTAAGTCTTTTTCCCATTTTCCTCAATTACAACGCGTTGTACACAGAGGCGTTTTACTTCCATGACTTTGTAGTTGTTTTCTGCTGAGGTGAGGTTAAAATCGAACATGTTCATTGGTTCCTTGGTGGACCGATTAGTGGGTCGGTACGTATGTACTTCATCATGCCCTTGTCTGTGAAGCTCGGATTTGATCTGGCTTTCCATAGTTGAATGGTGGAGACCTTTCGTTGGTAGTTGGTAAGTGTAAAATTCTACGCGTTTCAGTTCGAGCAGAGCCTGCATAGCTCTAAAGGTGTTGCTATCTTTAGCGTAGAGCCTAGTTACAACACCCACTGATATTCTAGTTTCTACGTTATTTAGGTCGGTGACTGTCTCTAGCAGTCTTAGAATCATTGGTAGATTTGTTATTATGGGGAGAGAGATTGGTGGCGGTTTAATAATCCTTGGTTGTTTGACTAGAGGATTTTCGACTGAGGAAGCGGTCCTGCTCGCAGTTTGGCGTAATGATTTTCCCTTTAGTGCGGCTTTTCGCTGTTCAGGGGGTGCTTCGAGTGTTACATCGGAGTCCAACTCAATTGGTTCAATATCATCATTTTCTGTAGAGAGAATCTCAAACCGATTATTATATACATTAGTCTCGGCATGGGCATAATCGTTGTTGTCAAGTTTATTGCTTTTCCGTTGGGAAAGATTTACGTTTTTGTCTGTTTGACTGAAACTGACTAATAATCACTTGATAATCGAGACCAGAATTCATAAGCAAATACTTAATGTTGTTATTGCTAACTGTAGTGCAGAGGTCTGCGCCTGCGTCAGCAGCGCAAGGTACATTGCCGTTATATGCATGAACAACAAGCACAGAGAGAAGAACGCAATAAGCCAAGACAAACTAAAAAAAAAATAAAAAATATTTTAAAAAAGGGTAAATATATAGTGCCGTTGCAAATGCAAAGCCCATGAATGTTCACCGTAAGGCCAGAGGGGCTATGCTAATTTTTATTGGTATATTACACTAATTAGTAGAAAAGGGCAATTGCCTTGGATAGCGGAGGCACAATGCGTGTACGTCCGTCTACTTCAGAAGCTTAATCGCGACTCATCCGCAACTAACTACTCAAGCTACTTTTTTTAATTTTAGCCACAACCTGCTGATAAGGTATTGCTATTTTAATTAATAAAGGTATTGAACACAAAGTTATGCCCCTAGGGTCAAATTTGCCACCTTGGCTATTGAGATAAATATTGGGTTTAAGGTAACAATTCTGAATATATACATCTCTCCTTCACAAATATTCACTAGTTGTGATATAAAATATTTAGTTCAACACGTCTTAACACCTATTATAATTCCCGGCAATTTTGGGTGGAGCCCTCTTTGGGGCTCAGCAAGCACAAATGCTCGTTGCAAAATTTCAGTGGAGGTGTTTATGTCAGAAAATCATGTCATTCTGATTGATGGGAGGCTGACTCACTTCTCAACCAATCAAACCTTCATAAACACAGACCTCACCCTTTGTTCGTCGTTGATATTTCCGACTTTGTCTTCTTATACAATGAATAACCTCTACAGCAGTGGCCACTTCCTGATTATGACATCAATAGTCATAGGCAGCTCTAATTACAAAGTTTCAATTAGCAGTTTCAAAACTGAAAAACACAACTGGAAAAAATTCCAATTACTAGTAGTTTATATGTGTATGACCTCATCAGGGCATTAAAACATTAACAAGGAATGTTCTAACATCCAAAAGATGATACGCTCAGCTGGTCATGTGAGCATCCCCCAGACGCCCACTTGTCGGGCA
>JAWNKX010000339.1:0-77500 GCA_035041755.1 Cacoxenus indagator
AGATCTCGCCAAAGGCTTTCAGCAAATACCAGTAAGTGCCGAAGATAGAACGAAAACAGCGTTCTCCACCCCAAGGGGACACTACGAATTTATTCGTATGCCGTTCGGAAAAAAAACGCACCATAAACCTTTCAAAGATTGATGAATACAGTCCTGAAGGACTATATAAACAAAAGCTGCGTTGTCTACATGGACGACATTCTTATATTTAGCACTTCCTTACAGGGACATATGTGCAGTTTGAGTAAAATATTCTAAGCGCTCCAAAGAACACAGTAAAAAATACAAGTCGACAAGTGTGACTTTCTGAAAAAAGAAACACAATTCTTGGGACACGTATTAACAACACAAGGAATAAAACCAAACCCCGACAGGGTTTCAATATTCAAAACCTTAAACTACCCATAACACAAAAACAAATAAAATCCTTCCTCGGAATGACAGGGTTTCACAGAACATTCGTCAGGGACACGCTAAAATAGCATACCCTATGACGAAATATCTAAAAAAAGACCAAGTAATAAATAAGAACGATCCGATTTTTATATCGGCTTTCAAAAAACTAAAAGAAATTATTACTAATTCACCCATTTTACACTAACCAAATTTTTCGAAAACTTTTAAAATAGTAACTGATGCTAGCAATTTCGCAATCGGAGCAGTCCTATCCCAAGACGGACACCCCATTGCCTTCGCATCAAGAACATTAAGTAAACAAGAAATCCACTATGCAGCTATTGAAAAAGAACTACTAGCGATTGTATAGGCAGTAAACTATTTCAGACCATATATCTATGGAAGAAAATTTGATCTCGAAAGTGATCACCAACCACTTAAGTGGCTTACTACAAAACATTTGGGTAAAGATAAAACTCCTCGTTTACGGCGATAGCTAATTTTTTTAGGAGAATACAATTTCAAACATACATCAAAGGAAAGGACAATCGTATAGTAGAATTTCTAAGTAGAATTAAGAACGACGAAATATACCATTGGCAAGATAAGCAAGATAGAAGCGAAGCTATCGATGCCAATCGATGACAATCAAGAACAATCCGCCCAACCCCAAGAAGCAAACACCATTAATATTGTACCCACCCTCGCCACTATAGTTAGATTCAAAACACAACTCATATTAATTAAAGAAAAGCTAACAACACTAAAGAACATATTTCAAAACTAGAGAATATTTATAGACCAAAAACACATTAATAGTAACTTACTCTTTAACATCATTCGCAGGGAAATAACAAAAGAAAAAATTCAAATATATTCAGAACTCGAAACTAAGCAATATAAAAAATAGAAAAATTGTTATTAGAAAAATACTCCGGAAACGAACAAATAAAATTTTACAAATGCACAAAACTGGCAAGAGATATAGAAACCGAGGAAGAAATAAACAAACAAATCGCTTTATTCCACAAAACATATGAAATGCTAAAACAAATAATCTATAACCCAATGCTAAGAATTAGAATAAATGTTATAATTAATAACTGCGATATATGCACAAATATAAAAACAAATTCGTTAACACTGAAACCCCGAAAACAAACAACGAAATAGTGCATACCGACACCTACTTTAACAGCAAACAATCACACATCATCTTCATAGACAAATTCTCTAAACACGCTTTATGCCTAACACTACCAGACAGTACTAACCACACTATAATATGACATATCCAACAGTACATGGCAATTGAAGGAAAACCCAAAAAATTCAACGATAAAAAAAAAACGAATTCAATTCCGCAACAGTTCCATTCTAAACTTTGAGGAGTAAAAACGTGTCACTTTATACCTGAACAAATCGATAGTAATTTGCGACAACAAAACCATAAGAGTAAACCGAATATACAAACAAGTTCATAAAGAAGAATTAAAATAAAACGATACCAACAACCATACAAAAAAAAAGTTACAACAGTTAAACGACAGGCCTTCGGCCTAAAAACAACAAAACCAATGTCGGATCCACCAGACAAAAACCACTCAACAACAACAACCAGCTCAAATTCTCAATCGATAAGAGTAAAACTCTCAAAAATGATTCAAACTGTCCTGAATACCTGAGTATAAATAGAATCAACAGCAACGACACTTTGTCTAACGTTTCACCCTTTCTCCTTAAGAACGTCATCGATAATGTGAACAACGTCGAAGTTGACGAATGTAAGCCACTGCGTAACGGTACAATTCTTATCAAAACAAAAAATTAGCACAAGCTAAAAAACTTATTAAACTCACCTATCTCACCAATGAAATACAACTCGAAGTAACAGAGCACTACTCACTCAACAGCTCCAAAGGTGTTATTTACTGCAACAACCTGAGGGGCATTCCTGAAGACGAAATTGCTAACGAGCTCAAAATCAAAAGTGTTACTGAGTGCAAAAAAATTCAAACACTTTAAAGAAAACTGGACTCATTATAATAACTTTCGCCTCTCCAAACTTACCATCCGACATCAACATTGGCTACCAAAAAGTTCTCGTATGACCATACATTCCTCTAACACTCAGATGCAATAACTGTGGTAGATTTGAACACCCAACTAAAGCATGCAAATGCGTTAAGCTCCGCCTAAACTACGGCCTACCGGACCACGTCGACCCAGAAGCAATGGAACCATGTACCAATCTTCATTGTTGCATTAATTGCAGAGAAAACAACGTCCACAATTACCACCACAACCCTCGTGATCGACAATGCCCTACCTTTATCAAGCATAAAGAGATTCAAACCAGCAGGGTCCTCGAAAAAACTGACATAAAATCTGCGCACAAAATATATAATGATCGCCACCAACTATCCTCATCACCATGCTTCTCTGCAATTGCCCGATCTTCCCAGACAACAACAAACACTAACCACAACAATACTCCAATCCAACGTCAAATACAAAACTACGCTGACATCGATACGCTGCCTTCTACCAACATCACCAGCGAGCAACCACCCATCACCCCACATCATCCAGAGCCTATCAATGACGATACTTTGGACTCCTCATCGCCGGGCGATGCTAAACTTTTAGCCTTTCCAAAGGCCACAATTTCTGTAAGAAAAATCCCGCTAAAATCTAAACCCCCTCGAAAACCAATTATAAAAAAGAGGAGATATTAGAAAACTTAATATAAATTAATATACTTCCTCAGACCGAGCTGTGCCTCATTCGACCTATCCGCAGGAAGTCTTGTAATAGCTAGATACTGCAGCAAAAGTATCCACTTAACAACACTTCAAGCCGATAGTAATCTGTTGCGCAGTTCGGTCAACATACTCTCCCACAACGTTGAGTGATGGGCGTGGTTTTTTCATTTGATGTATGCTACAACTCAACGCTACTAATTGATCAAACCCACACAATTTCTGCACAATTTAAAATCTACTTTCCTTTATTTCCTTTATTATGGTTCTTAAGATCTTACAATGGAACTGCAATGGTTATTCTAAGAATTATGATCAACTACAAATTCTCATAAAAAAATATAATCCAAAAATCATCACCATCCAAGAAACACATTTTAACTCATTGTCTAATATTCCAACTCCTATCAACTATAAAATTTATACCTACAACTCATCATCTGGTTCATCAGGAGGCGTTGCTATCCTCATCCATTACTCTCTACACAACAAAAATTGTATCCGCCCTCAAGATTTTGATTCGATTGGTGTAACAGTCTACTCAAAAATCAAATTCAACGTTATCTGCTCATACATTCCCCCAAACAAACTATTCTCTATTAACAACCAACGTAATGCATATGATAATTTCGCACTTCCTTCGTTAATCTCTGGAGACTTTAACAGCTGGCACTCTTTGTGGGGCTCGAACGCAAACAATTGTAGAGGAAACACAATTTTCAAATTTTTAGCTTAACCGCCGTTCTCCATCTTAAACGCCGGATCACCCACTCACTTCAGCACCCATCATACCTTCACTCATATAGATCTCACCTTTGCTACAACTACCCTTGCGTTAGAATCAACATGGAAAATAGAATCTAATAGCTTTTCCAGCGATCACTTCTCAATAATTATAAATCTTTTTGAACACTCCCCCCTCCCTTCCAATACTTCACCGAAATTTAAAACTGATTTTGCAAACTGGACACTATATAAAGAAGCCACAAATATATATCACCTTCAACGCCCAGTAAGCACTAACTTAAACCAAGAATCAGCTAATATCATAAAAATCATATGCAAAAGCGCTAACATTTCTATTCCACAAATTACATCCAACCCACACCATAAACGTTCAGTCCCTTGGTGTAACGCAAACCTCCAAAAACTCAAAGTTGTTAAAAATCATCATTGGTACGCCCTTAAGGGCAATATATCCACTGAGAATATTTTGAAATTCAAAAAGGCGAACGCACTCCTAAAGTGCGACTTAATATTCTCTAAACGCCTCTCACTAGAAACATACACTTCATCAATAAACCCAAACACGTCTACATCAAAAATTTGGGGTACCATTCGTACCTTTCGTGTCTTAAAACCGTACCACGCCAACTCACAAACCCCAATCACTGACAGTTACCTTATAGCAGAAGAATTCGGCACTAACTGGTGGAACGGTTCAAATGACATAAACTTTTCGACTACTTTTCGCTTACACAAAACAAACGTACTCCCTACCCGCACTCCCTATACACCCTCATCTTCAGCAAAAATAATTGAAATCCCAATTACTCCTCTTGAACTAAAATCCGCACTATCAAAATTAAAAGGTAAAACTTCAGGTCTGGACAGAATCTCCTATCCCATGCTAAATAATCTTCACCCAGCAGTCACACCACGTCTCCTCGACCAACATAATAACATCTCCAATAAATTCCTCCCACAACATTATAAACTGAGCAAAATTATCCCCATAAATAAACCTAACTGCGAGAAAACTGAACTCAATTACGCCCATTACGCTAAACTCTTGCTGCGCCAAAACTCTAGACAAAATATTTGCTAACCGTCTATGGTGGTTTGTGTCCCAAAATAAATTAATCAACGGTCGGCAAACCGGCTTCAAGAGGGGCAAATCGGTGTCTGATAATCTAGTGGCGCTAGATTTTCTGATCACGTCAGCCCTCTCCTCCAAAAACCACCTCTTGATCATCTCACTTGACTTCACCAAAGTGTTTGACAAGGTAGGAATCCACTCCATCATAGGTGAGTTACATTCATGGAAAATTGGCCCTAAAATCATAAACTATGTTTTCATGTCTACTAGAAAAATGGTAGTATATGCAAACAACCACTTCTCTTCATTTCTTCCTCAATTCAACGGCATTCCGCAAGGCTCCCTCTCTCCATCATCCTGTTCCTTATCGCATACAACAAACTAAATAGATTAATCCTTAAATATAGATATTTAGACTTCTACGCCTGCGCCGTTGATTACCTCATTGTCAAAAAAATAAAAAGTGTACCTCAATAAACATAAATCCATTAATAACAGATATCCTCTCCTGGTGTGATTATTCGGGTGCAAATCTCTCGGTTTCAAAATGCAAATATATGCGCATTTGTAGTAAGCATTCCTGTCAAGTCAAAATCTCTCCCTCTAGCTCCGATTGCGGACGTCAAAATCCTCAAAATCTTAGGAATCATCTTCAATCACAGATACATCTGGAACAATCATATTCTAAACCTTTTAACCTCCCTCAACTCCAGGCTAAATATAATCAAATGTCTCTCAAATTACAAATACAACTACATCCAACTATCTGTGATAGATGTCATAAAACGTTTGATTATGTCAAAAATAGATTACGGCCTTTACCTCTATGGAAACTAACCACCATCCCTTTTAAACAAGATCAAAGTAATTTACCACTCAGCCATTAGATTTTCCCTAGGAGCTTTTAGATCTTCTCCTATAAAAGATATGCTTTTCGAAACCCAAATAATGCCAATAGAAACCCGTAAGCAGCTTTCGATAGCAATGCTAATTAAACCAATACTTCAAATGACTCTCCTTTAGCAGTACCCCTCAAAAATGTATCTAAATCTAAAAATCCAGCACCAAAAATTCCCTCTGCTCTCCACCGCTCCCTGCTACTCAACAGAAGTTTTGGCCTTCCAACCAAACCAATACAATTAATCAAAAGCATATCCCCAACCTTTACACTAAACCTCCACTCCTCTGTCATCAATACCTATCTTCACCAACTGCCAAAGTCTTCCACGCCACCTGTAATTTACCAAAAAGAATTCCTGCGCCTTAAAGAATCCCTACACTCTCATGTATTCGTACACACAAAGTGTTCCAAGTCGGATTCCGGTTCCTCCTTCAGTTTAGTAATAAATAGAGCACATGATAAATTCCTCCTTCCCCAACACAGCTCGTCTTTCTCAACGGAAATCATAGCCATTCACAACGCAGTGCAGTGGGCCAAAGAATCACAAACCTTCTTTGCTATTTGTACCAACTCACTTTCTTCATTACAAGCTATAGCCAAAACTTCCAATAAATTACCCCCTAACAATCAGGTAGACTCTTGCGAAAAATTCACCAAAAATCCAATTTGTCTGGACCCCTGGCCACTGCAAGACAACCGGCAACGAAGAAGCAGATAAAGCTGCTAAAGATGCATTCAAATTTCCCTCTCTATTTCCAAGAAAACTACAATATAACTGATATCATAAAACACATTAAAACCTACTTTAAAATAGAACTAAACTCACTCATTGCTTCCACTAATAACCACTACAAATAACACAACATCAGCCTATACATCGTTGTTTACTCTCAAAAATCATTCATCTACGTCTCGGCCTACAATCTTACCCACTCCCACCTTTTCAACCGCTCCAACTCTTCATCCAATATCTGTAAATTCTGAAACCTATCTCAGTAAAACATGTTCTCTCTGATTGTCACTTCTTCCATAGAAATAGAATCAAAACTCTTAGCCACCTTGACCCTTCTAAAATCCTCTTCGATCCTTCCAAAGATAATTTACCCAAGCTCATTAATTTCCTAAAATCATGCAACTTATTAAGCCAATTATGAAATCAAATATAAATATTATTAATAAAAGTAGTTTATAAGTGTAAATTTATCTGTAATTTGACATTGCATTTAAACTGTCCATAAATAAATAAATAAAAAACTGGCATCCAACTACAGACCAAGTTGGCGAAATGATTGATAAACTCAAAACTAAAATAAATGAAGCAATCGAGAAGGCTGTCCCTAAGCATCCGATAAAGTACTTCAGCACCCAACTCCCACATCATGTTCTTGAGGTGTTCAAGCTCCGTAATATGACGCGACGGCAATGGTACAGAACACGATTGTCAATCCTCAAATTGCGACTTGCTCATTTTAACTGTCTTATTAGTTCTGAATTACGTATACACAACAACAACTGATGGAAAAATAAACTTGCTAAACTAGACAAGCATTCTAAGCCTTTTTGAAAAGTAACCAAAATAATTAAGAAAAAATCACAGTTCATTCCTTGTTTAAACTACCTTAATGAATCATACACTACTTGTGAACAAAAAGCCGACATATTAAGTAGAGTTTTCGAGGAAAAGCACAAACTTACTCGAGCGCTATCTGATTCAAGTTCAATATCTTTAGTCAATGACTCCATAAGTATGATCGATTCTACACGTGTGCAGAACATGAGCTTTCCATTAATTTGAACTTTTGATGTAGTTTGTGTTATACAATCGCTTCAAATAAATAAATCTCCCGGTATTGACTGCATTCCAAACATGTGATCAAAAACATACCAAAGAAAGCAGTTGAATATGTTAGTCGAATATTCAATGCATGCCTCAGCTTAGGTTATTTTCCTTACTGGTGGTTTCTAAAATCATCCCCATTCATAAACCGGGAAAACCGCTTGACTCACCAAATAGCTATCGCCCAATTAGTTTGCTAAGTGGCTTATTCAAAATTTTTTAAAAAATTATAAAAGTTAGGCTTACTTCTCACTTGGATACAAATCATATCTTGCCTAGTGATCAATATGGATTCAGAGCACAACTTAGCTTCATTCACCCACTTCTTAAACTAAAGAGATTTGTTAAGGATAATCTCCAAAATAAAATGTCTGTTGTTATGGTCACCCTTGACATTGAAGCTGCATTTGATACATTAGGGCATAATGAATAATCCAAAAGCTTATGTCCATCAACACTCCTTTATACCTAACAAAAATAGTCTAAAGTTTCCTTGCTGATATTTTCATACTGTTGTAAACGGGACACAATCAATTCTCACAACTGTATGTGGTGGTATTCCCCAAGGTTCTGTCCTCGGAACCACTCTATACAACACATTTACATATGACATACCACATTTTGAAAACTGTATCATGTCCATGTTTGCAGATTATACGGCCGTTTACTGTGCATCGAATACTTTTGTAGATATGCATAGAAATTTACAAAATGCTTTAGATGTCATAGCTGCTTATTACAGAAAAACTAAAACTAAAACAAACTAAACTGTAATAAAACTAACTCCATTTTCTTTACGAAAGCGCAAGCCGTGCTTTTTACCCAACGCTAACCTTGTCACTGACAACGTGTGCATACTATGGGAATCTAGTGTACGATACCTATGTCTCTTCCTTGACAAAAAATTTAACATTAATTTTCATATAAGCAAAACAATTAATAAAGTCAACAAAACAATTACAATTCTATACCCGTTCATAAACAGCAAGTCAAAACTATCGTTACACAAGCAGTTTATTATTTATAAATCCATATTTGTGTCAATTATGGATCGATAGTCTGGGGTGATTGTGCGCAAACCCAACCGAAAAGTGATGCCAGTAATGCAAGACAAACTTCTGAAGATGATTCCTAAATTGCCTTTCTTCTTCTCCACTGTCTGCTTGCATGAGATAGCTAAAATACGCACCATTGATCAAATGATAGCCAATTTAAATAAATTCCAATTATAATCAATACAATAACTATGTAAACCAACATTAAAGCGTGTATACCTCACTTAAGTGCTCTTAGGTTCAAATTTAGTTTGCCAAGGCCAGTGCTCGCAAAACTAACTAGTGTTAGTTTGACTGAGTACCTGAGTCCCCTAGTCATAAGTTTTACTTCCTAACCCCTATAATTTCAAAGGTTTTTGTTTTCTCATTTTCCTTGTAAATATGAAGTATTGTTATAAAATATTAGATCAAAAATTTAATATTTCAGTAGTAAGGAAATCTATGCCAAACTCTGTATATACAGATTAAGAAGTATATCTGTTATTGTAAATTAAGGAATCATAAATAAATAAATAAATAAATTATAGTTATTAGTATTATACTCTTTATTATTCTTATATTAGATTTTCTCTTTGTAATTTTGATTCTTTTCTCTAGGTTGCTTCGTTTATTTGTTAGTTGTGTACTATATACTTTGTCTCACTCAGGCCTATTGAAGTTTCACTTCTAGAATGCGCAATTAGTTGCACGGGAGATTTTTTTTAATATTTCTTGTTCGGTGCACATTACTTCTTTTCGAGAGTAGTAATTTTCGCACAAGTTTCGACACCATCCCGCTTGCGATCAAAGAACTAATAAAGCTCAGAAATAAGTGCAGCAATCAGCTTCTGTGTGCGCGAGTTAAGTTTGTATAAATAAAATGATAACACACAAAGCTCTTCAGAGCAAAGGCATCCATATTATTTCACGGATATATTAAGACTAATTCTATAAATCTTTCTTACTGACTAGAAAAATTACGATGCTAAAAATGCTTAACGATTAGGAAACATACTGCTAGCTTAGGATTTTAGTGTATAATAAACTTAACACTTTATTAGAGAATACAAAATTAATTATTTAAAACAATTATATGCAAGCGCGTCGTCATATGGTCATTATTAGTAGCGATGTGTTTTCTGGCTCAGGAGATAAAGATGAGTCAACGAAATTCTAGCTTGTCGATATGAACGTCTCATTCGCACAACTCTAACTTATCCATCAGATGTCCGCTATGTCGCCACAGCTACCCCCCTTCCAGTGACCGGTTCGCAATCGGTCGGCGTTCATATGTCCTGAGAGGCGGATTGAGGAAATATTGATCCTCTTTGGGGAGGAAAGCCGGCTTGAGGCGTTCTGTAGAAACTGTGGCATCTTTACCATTTATCTTGATGATGAAAAGACGCTCAGTAGGTCGGATGACTGCTTCATAGGGTCCCGTGTACGGTGGTTCTAATGGTTGACGAACATCATCAGTTTTCAGGAAAACATGAGAACAGTCAGCTAACTGTTTGTGTGTGAACATGCTTGTTCGAATATGGTACGCTGCTGGTGCTGGTCGTACTTTTTTCATAATCTCTCGAAACTTGACGGGGAATTCCTTAACTGGTTTGTCCCCGTCATCGTAAAAATCATTAGGCAACCGGACGTGCGTGCCACAAAAAAGTTCCGACGCAGATGCTCCTAGGTCCTCTTTGTAAAGAGTTCTGAGGTCCAATAGTACGGATGGTAAAAGTTCAGTGCACGGCGTGCCTGCATGGCTCATTAAGGCCGCTTTTAAGGAGCGGTGCCAACGTTCAACCATGCCGTTAGGCTGCGGATGGTATGCTATTGTGTGGGTGTGCTCGCTGCCCAGAAAGGCGGTTAAAGCTTTGAAGAGTGCCGACTCGAACTGTGCTCCTTGGTCCGTTGTAATTTTTTTTGGGCAACCGAATCTTGATATCCAGTGATTCCAGAACTCCGATGCTACGGTTGAAGCGGAAATATATTTTAGTGGTACTGCTTCTGGCCAACGTGAGAACCAGTTGATCATGATCAAACAGTAACGGAAACCATTTACCGGAGTCAAGACGACAATGTCTAGGTGCACATGATCGAAACGATTTTCCGGTATACCTATTTTGTTAGGAATTTGAGAATTGTGGCGGTGTATCTTGGCTTGTTGGCAAGGGAGGCAGTTGCGGGAACACGATATGACGTGCCATCTCATCGATGGCCAAACGTATTTTTGTTGCAGTTGCTTCAAGGTAGCCCTGCCGTTTGGATGAGACAAACCATGTACCACAGAAAACACTTGATAGCGTAACGTTTGTGGTATGTACGGTGAGAAACATCGCAATAGACCAGAACGCCGTTGTTGATCTCGGTTAGTTGAATGCTAAGAGACGTACTGCCTTCCAAAAGTTCGGGTAGTTCCTCGTCAATACTCTGAGCTAGCTCGATCTTTCGTAGAGTTACTGCTGTCGGTATTGAAATGGCATTAAGTCGCGAAAGTGCATCCGCTACTGTATTTTCGGAACCAGCCAGATAAACAATATTGGTTGTGAATTGCGAGATAAAATCTAAGTGTCTGAGCTGACGGGGTGAGGCCTTCTCTGGCCTTTATACAAAAGCGTATATTAAAGGCTTGTGATCTGACTTGACGACAAAAATCCGAGCTTCTAGCGTATGTCTGAAATAATGAATTGCTTCGTATATAGCGAGATATTCGCGGTCATATGTACTGTACTTCGTTTCAGAATTTGAAAGTTTCCGCGAAAAAAATCCCAGCGGATACCATGTGCCATCGATTTGTTGTTCCAGCGCAGCACCAATCAACATGTCGGAGGCGTCGCAAGCTAAAGCCAAGTTTGCGTCGGGTGCCGGATATGCCAAAAGCGTCGCGTTCGCCACGCTGTGCTTACAATCCTCGAAAGCCTTGATGAGCTTAGGTGTCCAGTCAATCTTGCTTTTGTGGTTTTTTTTTATTCCTCTAGTAACGTCGTTAAGTAACGTTTGGATTTCTGATGCGTGAGGTATGCAGCGCCGATAATAATTTAAAATTCCTAAAAATCGTCCTAGTTCACAAACATTATCTGGTCTTTTGTAATTTAGAATTACTTCTACTCGGTCCGAAGGTGGACGTATGCCTTCGCTATTTATGACGAAACTCAGGAACCTTTACTCCCGTTTTCTAAAATGGCACTTACTGGAATTAATGTTTAATCCATGCATCTTCAGAATTGACAATACTGTGTGCAAGTGTTTTTCATGCTCAGCGTGCGACGCGGACGAAATGAGGATATCATCGATGTAACAGTATACAAAATCTAAACCTCTGTAGATGTTGTCGATGAAACGTTGGAAGATCTGTGTTGCATTTTTGAGGCCGAAAGGCATAGAGAGGAATTCTATAATCCCGAACGGTGTACAAACTGCTGTTTCGCAAATGTCTTATTCGGACATCGGTATCTAGTAGTAAGCTCGTTCCAAATCTATTGTGGAAAAGACAGTTTTTCAGTGTAGTTTTTCACTGAAATCGTGTATATGCGAAATTGGATATCGATCCGGTACAGTGAGCGCATTCAATGCACGCCAACCACCCGATCTCTTTGCCACCATGTATAGGGCTGGCCCAAGGGCTTTTCGAAGGTCGACAAATTCCTTGGGCAATGAGGAGGTTGATTTCTTTCTGTGCAGCTGCAAGCTTCTCTCATGCCAAACGTTGTGGGCGGTCAGCGACCGGTTTGCCAGTAGTCTCGATGTAGTGAACGATATCATGCGGTTTTATAGCACAATGAGTTGATAACGCTAACGTCTTGACATCGAAATCGGAAAAGGGCTTCATGTTGGTAACTGGCGCATTAGTAACCAAGTCGGTTAGTTTTTTCCCCTTCAGGTCTATTAGTAGGTCGTATTTTGCCCAAAAATCCGTTCCAATTATGGCAGTTTGGACATCAGCTACTATGAAAGTTCAGTGATAATGATGCTGTAAACCCAGATCAAGTTGTAGGACACGTGTTCCGTGTGTTTGGATCACCGTTTGGTTGGCCGCAAATAGTTTCAGTGCGGTTGGTTTGGGTTTTGTTTGGGTGCGTGCAGCTGTGAGAGGTATCACTGAAACGACTGACCCACAGTCCACAAGGAATTGAGCTTTGGCGCTTTTGTCTAGTACGTAAAGACGAGGGTCGTAGTGTACGTCCTTCGTTGTGCTGCTTATAGTCATTGGGCTACCACCAACCAGCGGATTAGGCTGCAGCCGTTTTATTTTAGCTGTTGCCAATTGCTGCAACCTGGGCGACACTTGCGAGCAGTAACATAATGACGCGTCACCATTTTCGTCGTCGCCTCTCGAGTCACCAGCGTTTGTAAGTCTAGATAATTTTAATTTGCGTTGTTCGCTTTGCAATTTGTCCACCTTTTGTAATACAGCGCGTAAGTCAGCACCAACGTCTGCCGAGTTTTGGTTGTTCCTCACCTCACTGCCATTGCTTGGTTGAACATCTGTGGATTCAGAGTACGTGGCCATAACGTGCGATGGCTCCACCTCGCTGTTCTCGAGCATCTTGGCAGAAAATAACGGCGCATGTGCAATTGAACAGAATCACGTCGGGGTTACCACTTTAGTGTAAAATTAACTTAACACTTTATTAGAGAATACAAAACTAATTATTTACAACAATGACATACAAGTGTGCCGTCATACGGTCATTATTAATTTGGATGTATTTTTTGTCTCAGAAGTTAGAGATGAGTCAACGAAATTCTATCTTGTCGCTATGAACGTCTCATTCCCACAACTCTAACTTATGCGTCTAACTTATGATGTTGCCACAAGATATGTTAATTTCTGTTTTGTTATTTCGCTTTGGGAGAAACTGTAGGCGAGAATTTCATTTAAATGAGTATTTCCAGTCGTCGACTAACGCTCATATTGTACCTTTGTACTCAGTGAGCTCGGCTCTGCTTTTTTATATCAGTGCAAAACACCCGCGCGGTTGTTGAAGTCCCCTATTTTTTTTCTCTTTGGGTTCTCGTCTCGTATTTTTCCACACACCCAAAAACCTGAAAAGTAGTGAATCACAACATCATGCCCCGGGGCACAAAACCATCGGGGCAAATCGCTTAGAAGCCCTTAGCGATAGCCCCAAATCAAAAAGGAAAAGTTATGCCTTTAGCAGAAGCCTTCCCGAAATTACCAACGGTAAAACTTCCAAACCCCAAATACATTGTCATGTCCATGGAAGACACTGAAAAGTCTCTCTCAAGCTACTCCTGTTTCGCAGTACAGAGAGCAATTAGGCTTACTAGTAGTAAAGTGCTGAACATCACCACTCTCCGCGATGGAAACCTAAAATATCAACAAACATTGCTGAAAAATTGGTTGCGGCCGAAGAACTGCACGGAATCTGCAAGGTTAAAACCGAACTCCACAGCAATCGCAACTAATGCAAGGGCACTGTATATGCCCCCTACCTTAGCAACATTTCGGAACAAGAGATACTCGAAGAACATAAACCACAAGGTGTAGTAGGCATATACAAATTTACATGGCAAATCGACGGCAAATCGGTTCCAACTGGAGTGGTTCAGCTTACTTTTGACTTATATAACTTTCCAAGTAAAATTAGTACATCTTGGAACACAGTCCGCGTAATGGAATATTTCTCCAACCCGATGCGATGCAATAATTGCTAATTAATTGAACATACTGCAAAGTTTTGCAAAAAGGAACCCACATGCGTAAGCTGCAACCTTCCGTCGCACGATCTAATTGCTTGCTCACATACACTCTGTGCAAATTGCGCAGGAGAGCATTCAGCCATTAACAAAGATTGCCCTAAATAAACAGAATCGTGAGAAAT
This sequence comes from Cacoxenus indagator, assembly GCA_035041755.1. Classification (NCBI taxonomy): domain Eukaryota; kingdom Metazoa; phylum Arthropoda; class Insecta; order Diptera; family Drosophilidae; genus Cacoxenus; species Cacoxenus indagator. Next base: position 14,593 of record JAWNKX010000339.1, read on the forward strand.
ATAAAAGATAAAGATAAAAGAAAAATGCTCATTATATGAAGCAAAACCAAAATTCTATCAAAAACCTTCTCCACCTCTCCCTAAAACACAATCCTCGAATCTGCGTCTTTCAAAACCACCTCCACCGACTCCACTTTCAAGCCAAACGCAAGCAATGATGACATCCCCCCTACCTCTTTAAACGCTTCGCAACATCTACCCAAAATTCAAACCCACTCAAAAAGTTTATATCCCGTAACCACCCCCTCCGCGAAAACTTTAAATCCTCGCTTCGTTCTCTGACAATGACAATGACTTTTAAAATCGTCTAATCATCTCCCCCGCCCAGCGTGCAATCGCCGACGCAATGACTAATCTCATCGAAGGATCGCATGGTTTGCGAGGCGGGGGAGAATAACGGGCTAACATTAGAAGAGAAAGACTAGTCAAAATAACACAAATTAATAAACCCTTTTCTAATAGTGATACTCAAACCAACTGAGTATAAAATGAAATATAATTCTTACAAATATTATAATAGTCTTTCTCTTCTTTTGAATAAAAATAAAAATGAAATATTACCATCCATAGAAACTCACATTCACCACAATTGCAAAACACTTCACACATTCAATTATTTTTTTATTTATTTATTTATTTATTTCACTCGGGGGAAGTCCTTAGAGGACATCTTCATCACAGCGAATACTTACTGTTCCACCCACCAATCTTTCACAAATATCGATCTCGCACTTTGCTTTTTTCAACCTCTCTTGACGGCGAACACTTTAGATAATCTTTATGGCAGTGATCATTTCTCTGTAAAGATATCCATCGACACAGGTTACATCAACTACAAAGCTCCGCGCAGCAGGGTTCTAACAGCCAAAGCCAATTGGTCAATGTTTCAAGCTATTCTTAAACAGAGCTCCATATATTATCACAAAGATATTTTTGATAAGTTTGAACATTCCTGGTCCAAATATTCACAAAATTCCACCTTTCATCCATCTTTCACCTACATTAAAAAACAAACCCTAAATTCTTGTTTCATTAACAATAACCCTTCACGTCTTGCAAAGCAAATTGAATCAAACATCACCCTTCTCGAGTTCGAGCACGCACTCTGCTCTATGAGCGGTAGCCGGAATTGCCGAAATTACATACTCTATCATCAAAAAATTACCTCAAAATTTAATAAAAGGCCTCATTCGCCTCTACAATTAGATATTTGACAAGGGTATCTATCCAAAGAACTGGAAACTGACTATTGTCATCCCAATTCATAAACCGAAAAAGTCCAATACGCAGGTAACTAGTTATAGACCGATTTCATTGCTGTCATATCTAGGGAAATAATTTCCAAAATACTCATGTAGTTCGCATCGCGTAAAAACCTAATAACACCTAATCGGTTCAGCTTTATGAAAGCGCACAGCACTTATGAATCTAATCCTCTAATCCTCTTTGAACACTTTTGTTCAATGGCACTCTTTACAAGAAACCACATCTCTATCCTTAGGCTAGACTTCGAAAAGGCGTTCGACGGGGTACGTGCGCACATTGTTCAAAGACAACTCGTTAAATGGAAAGTTGGAATAAAAATATGCGGTTTCGTTAAGGCTTTTCTATCGAAGAGAAAATTTCCAGTAAGGGTCAACCACTCATTTTCGAACACTTTCGACTTATCAAACGACATTCCCCAGGGCTCCCAGTTATCGGTTACTCTGCGTATCACAGCTTTCAACGAAATTAGTAATATGATTTAAAAATACAATCATATGGAGCACATCATCTATGCAGATGATGTAGTCATACATACTAAAATTTTTATTTTTTTTTTTTACATCGACTTAGTAGGTACGCAATGACCACACACTGATCTCACATGGGGCAGGCCCAGGTGGCATCAAAATTCACCCAGTCACATAGACTGGGCTTAGCTGCTCTTAATTGCTAATATCTTTGGTGATTATGCGATACCAAAGCTAATGTCTACGTACTAAATATTTGGCTACAGACAAAAACATCATCAGCCATTAACATAATCAGCATGCAAGATTAAACTAAAGCTAATATTAAATTAAGAATTCAATACCTACAATAACATATCTATTTAAACAAGGACGAAAAATTTAGGTTACAAGTATAGAAATAAGTTATGCATTAATTCAATGATGCCAACAATTTAGTTTGTATAACATAAGAAGAGGTGGGAGGAGCAGCACACGCAAAGTGGGTATTAAAAGATTTGCATAAGACATAGAATGGATCATGTTGCAAATAAGAATCTTTACAAAAGGAAAGAGTAATAGGAGAATAGTTTCTAGTTGGACGTGCTAGTACACTAAAGTAAATCAGTCTAAGTAAGAAAGGTGAGTTAATACTACCATAAATGAGGTTATACATAAAAGTTACATCAATGACCGTTCTACGACTAGACAAGGTAGTTAGGTTGATAAATTTGGGACGACACCGATAAGATGGTAGGCAAGCATTAGGATCCCAGTGCAAGTTTTTGAGAGCAAAAAGTAGAAATTGCTTTTGCACCGACTCGATACGATCAATGTACATCTGATATTGAGGATCCCAGACACAAGACGCATACTCCAGAATAGGCCTTACCAGTGAAGTGTATAGTACTTTGGTAGTATATGGATCATCAAATTCCTTAGGCCAGCATTTAATATAGCCAAGGATACCTCTAGCTTTAGAGACCGAAGTGGAAATGTGGGTACCGAAATGCAACTTCGAGTCCATCAAAACACCAAGGGCCTTAAACTGGGAAATACGATCTAAACTATTTGGGTCAATGTAATAAGAATTTGAAATAAGGGCTCCGCGAGAAAAGGACATAACTTTGCATTTATTGGTATTGAGGATTAAATAGTTTTTGGAACACCAACGAGATAAAGAGTCAATGTCACTCTGAAGGAAAATCCCGTGAGGAGGGTTATTAAGGCGGAAACATAGTTTTACATCATCTGCGTACATTAAAATCTGAGAATGTTTGATGACGGTAGATAGATCATTAATAAATATGTTGAAAAGCAAAGGCCCCAAATGACTGCCTTGGGGAACACCTGATGTTACCTTTAAAGACTTAGATATTGAAGACTTAAAAAGTACCCTTTGAGAGCGATGATCTAGGTAAGATGCCAGCCATCGGATCAATGGAGAAGGGAAACCAAAAGCTTTGAGTTTGGTTATGAGCAACTCATGCGATACAGTATCGAAAGCTTTACTGAAGTCGGTGTAGGTAACATCAGTTTGGCTACCTACAGAAAAGTTGTGATTGACAATAGAGGTAAATTCCAACAGATTGGTTACCGTTGAACGGTTCTTTACAAAACCATGCTGAGACATACTCAACAATGGGCGAATATAAAACTGTAGTTGATCAATGATAATCTGCTCAAAAAACTTAGGAATTGCACACAGCTTGGCAATACCTCTGTAGTTCGATATATCTGACTTACTACCCTTTTTGAATAAGGGAAAATAAGGGAAAGGATTCTTTCCAACCTCTTGGCATATACGAAGTAATAAGGGATAAATTAAATAAGGTATAAAGGGGAATATATAAGTTGACAGCACAGCTTTTTAAGATACAACTAGGAATATTATCCGGACCAGGAGAAAAAGAAGGTTTAACCAATTTTAGATATCGTAAAATAATACTGCCGTCAATAAACGGCATATTGAAGTGATTAAATTCACCAATTTTGTAAGGGTAAGGAGAACTATTTCCACAGGCACTATTAGAGTAGATGCCCTGGAAAAATTTAGCAAAAAGGTTCGCAATCCCATCATCAGAGCTACTTGCAACTCCATCAAACTCCATACTAGTTGGAAATAACTCTGATTTGTTTTTGATTTTGATGAATTTAAAAAAATTTTTGGGATCTCGATTAATATTTACTTTTACTTTGCACAAAGATCTACTAAAGCAAGATTGATTAAAAATGTTGAATTTACTACGAGCGCCGCGGCATAACTCGCATAATCAGTTGCGGAACAAGAGCGGTTAAATTTTTTAAATAACCGATTTCTAATATTTTTTAGACGGACCAAATTTATACAAAACCAAGGCGGACGCTTAGAATCATCGGTAACATGTACTTTAGGCACACATTTATTGATATAATCCAGCATAGTCGTGTTGAAAAACCGCACGGCAGTATCAATATCAGAAGAAGAACTTAATATTGAGCAATCCGTGGAAGCAAGCAATGAGTTGAGACGATTGAAATTAGTATTTTTAAAATTATAAGCTTGTCTTGGCATAAGTTGAGTCAGATGCAGACAGAAGGTGGTTAAGAGTTAGTGTCACCTCAAGAGTGGGGTGATAGGTATCTTCTGGAATTGACAATGGAGAGGATCTCGACACCATGTTTGATGTTGGAAATGTAGTTTATTTGCTGGAGAGAGAGATCCAGCAATAAATCAACGAACTCGCTGCCAACAGAAGGAAGAACGATATTGGAGTCACTAAAAGGAATCCAATTAATAGAAGGATGATTAAAATCACCCAAAACAAGCAAAATATTAGCGTCTTTAATGAGTTTTAATACATTCTGGATAGCCTTCGCTTGATCCAAGTAGACTGAGTCAGAAGATGAAGGAGGAATATATGAACAAGTAATAAAAATGTTATGATTAGAGAATGAAATTTTGACGCAGATAAATTCAATGTTTTCAGTATTGTCAAGAGAGACCAGTTCTGACGAAAAAAATGAAAGAACAGAGATTAAGACTCCACCACCTACGCGGCCATAACGATCTTTACGAATCGTAGAGTAAGAGTTATTGAAAATTTCAGAGTTGAGAATATCAGGGCGAAGCCAAGTCTCAACGAAAACAATAATGTCAGAACTGAAAGAAAAACTTCTAAGATAAGAACGTTTAGAATTTAGCCCTCTAACATTTTGAAAATGTAGACTTAGTTTTTTGGAGATTTTGAAGAAGCAGAAGATGAAGCTGAAGTAGTGACTGGTAAGGTAACCTGCGCAAAGCCCTAGATTTTTTTCTAGGAATGAACTCGTGGACCACCATATGGGCAGGCCAGAATGTAGGGTCACAAATGACAGAAAATACTTCCATGGAAACTGAAAGTTTGAAAGAAGAGCCTCCTCTAAGGCTAGCAAAATTAAATTTGTGAATATTAATATTTGAAAGGTTGCATGATTTTGATGAAATATAACGTGCAACGTCCTTACAGGTTGTCTCCTTATCCAACCTGGAAACAAAAACATTAAGAACTTAGACTTGGTAAAATCCAATTTAAACTACATCGTATCAGATATAACAATGTGGTCAATGGAATCCGGTGCCTCAATATGTTAAGAAAAACGTAATTCCTTTCATATTCGTAGAAAGACATGTTGTAGCTATATAAGCATGAATTATAAAAATGTTACTATTCCCAAAACAAGTGGTTTAGGCATATTAGGTTTATTGTTCGATGCTAAATTTAAAATTAAGGAACATTTTATTTACATTAGACAGAATCTGGTTGCCAAAACTTATCATCCTAAAATATGTTACATCAAAGCACAAAAAGAATATGGTCTTTGTATATAAGGTAATATAGCTAAAAACAACATTAAACTAATTGAAACACCATATCATACTCCTGTCAGAATTAGCTGACGTGCGTTTACTACGTCTGCAATAAAGTACATGCTTATAGAAGCTGGCCTACCTAACATTCATGATTTTATCGAGTCTGCGAAACTTCGATTAATTCCCAAACTACTACTCTGCCACAACAGAAAAGTATACGATATCGTCAAAACTACATCCAAATACAAACGGACATTTAAACGGGTATCCACATGTACACAGTGTCTACAGCATGCCCAGGAAATAGGCCTGACTAACAATCCATATTATATAAAACGTTCACGTTTTCCACCCTGGAAGATAGGTCGCCCCTCATTTATTGATGACCTAGAGAAATTTAATAAGAAAGATACTCCTCCGCAAGTCTATAGCTCCTACTTCAATGAAATATACAATCGGCCAGAACATCGCTTAACAAAATTTTTATTCACTGATGGCTCAAAAAACGATATTATTCATTTGCTGTCATGGATAATTAGAATAATACAATATCGCCTAGAGTACTCCACAATTTCTTCTCTATTTGCACTGCAGAGGTCTTCGCAATCCATCAAGCAGTACGGTTCGCTACAAATCTGTCGACGATGGTCATTATCTGTACAGACAGTAAAAGTACTATTAGTTCTGTCAGAAATAGCAATAACAATAACATAATTATGTAAACTATCCGAGACGACCTCATTGAAAACAACCATATATTTGACAAAAACAACGGGTATCATGGGATGTCATAAATCACCATTATAAGCAGCTAAATCCAAACGCCATACCCCCAAACTACCGTGCTCAGTGTCACCGCGATGCAATCAAAACTTTTGTCCGCCTTCGTCTGGGGCATACCTCGATTACTCATCAGCATTTGCTTTCCGGCTCCCATAATAATCTATGCCCGTTCTGCCAAGAGGAAGCAAATATACAACATCTCCTTTTGAAATGTCAGCAAACGCGTAGTCGCCGACATCATTCTCAGACAGACATGGTAAAACTCCTCCAAAACACCATCCCAAATAACATCACCCTCACCTATAACTTGTCCAAATCCAACAAATTATTAAAACATAAATAATATAATATAATATAATATAATATAATATATAATAACATTAATTAGCCTAAAAGATTAGAATTTTACAATTTATTAATTCTACCACTTGCATGCGACTTAAATGCATAAATACGTAGAGCTGAAGGCCCTGGCCCTGGCTCTGAACTTAAGTAGATTTAAGAATTTATTGTTAATCTACTTCTTTAAATTAATAAATAAATGAGCATTTTGACGTCATTGTTTGGCGAATGGCCATCATTCGCGTACCGCTATTATCCTTTGAGAATTTGAATAGTCTTTTAATGGTGGTTTCATGCATGCCATTCAATATCCTCTTTATGAATTTAGGGGCCTTTTTGTGTCAAACGATTTTGTAATTTTTTATAAATCCTACTTTCCTGTTTTCTCTATAATTTTCTCTTGCCTGGTTTGCTTTTGCAATTGTTGCTTGTTTCGTTTTGATAAGTCTGTTGAAGGTTAAGTTGTGCTCTACTAAGTGATTTTGAGCTTCTAATGGTGTACATTTTATTCTACTATGAAATGTTTAGTAGCTCACTGCCTGGGTTATCTGAGATATTATGGGGACTTTGTTTTCTAAGTTCAGTGTCCTTATCTTTTATGTCAGGGTGTTATTAGGCCTTTTCACTTCACTGTTTCCTGTGTGGCTTTTTGGCTTAGTTGAGTGGTATTCTATGCCCTCCGTTTCTGAAAATTCCCTGACGTTTGTAGAGTTGAACTCGTTGTCGAAGACAAATGTCTTTGCCTTGCCTTCGATTGGTAAATATTGTTGAATAGGGTCTACTATTGTTCGGTTGTTTCTGTCTGGTAGTGTTAGGCAAACTAAAGATGCAGGAGAACTTTGTTATGAAAACAATGAAATATAGTTTACAATTCACATAGGTACCCATATGGACAATCTCGTTCGTCGTCTTTGGTATTTCTATGTTAGCGAACTTCTTTTTGATTGAATTCCTATCGTATTTGGCCCCTGAACATATATCGAATTGTTGAGGATTATGTGCTCCTTTAGTTTTGGGTTATAAATTTTCGATTTCAGTTTTTCAAACGTTGCGACTATGCCACAGTGACCGCTTTCGTTCTTATGAAAGAGGGCTATTTGTTTGTCAAGATCGTCGGGGTCTTCAACGTCTGTTGAGTGTTTTGCGGATTTGACTACTTTAATATAGGGGTTTCTGGTGTATTCGTTTACAAGGATTTTCTACACTTTGTTGTCCTCGTGGTCGTTGGGATATGAGTATATACCTATTTTGCGTTTTACTTTATTAAAAAAAAAATACAAATTGAAAAATCGCCTCACATCGACGCATTGAGTAAAGTCTTTTAGTTACAACAACACCTTTTTAAATTCTTATTTTATACTGAATCCGGTAAACCTATTATTATTGCAAAAAATCTGTTTCATTTACGACAAGCATACAATGGATGGAGAACGGAGGGAAAGTCTGGATGTGGTTATAACACCTGTCTGACACTAAACGGTGCAGACAATGTTGGGTTTGTCGCCCCACCGATGCACTCAAGCACAGTTTGCTACACCTGCATCTCCATACGTTGGGTATATTGTTGTGCCTACAGCAGGCAAGTATTATCCTCTTGCAGTGTCTACAGCAGCAAATTCGCTACAATCGCGCTGCAAGGGATGCACCTATTGCAGGAGGAATGAAAAAATATTTGCTGATGAAACTATCAACGAAGATGACTGTCATATAAACTCGACAGTCACTCCCCAGCCAACTCGCCTAAAAAAATATGCACAAATGAAATACCCAAATGTATACAGCACGACATAAAGCCCAAAAAAGCACCCGGGTATGACAAAATTGAAGGAAAACTTTTAATGAAGCTACCACTTCAAGCAGTGGTATACATACGTAATATTTTCAACGCGATAATTAGATTAAATTATTTTCCTAAAGTATGGAAAGTGGATGAAGTCATTGCAATTCCAAAACCTGGTAAAGACGTATATAATCCAGCATCATATAGACCAATTAGCTTACTTCCAGTGCTGTCAAGAATATTCGAGAAGCCCCTGTTCCAGCGACTGTTACCTATTATAGAACGCAAACATATAATACCTGACCACCAATTTGGCTTTCGACGAAAACCCTCGACCATACAACAAATCCATCGTGCGACTCATAAAATCTTAAACGATCTTGACTACAAAAAGTTCTGCATAGGAGTTTTTCTAGATGTAGAAAAGGCATTCGTCAAAGTTTGGCACAAAGGACTAATCAGCAAATTGCGAAATATATTCCCGCATAACATACTACAGATATTAGTATACTATATTATTATATAGTACTATGTCTTGAAGATTGTTGGCAGTACGGGGTGTTCAAGAAGCCATTCCTGATCACCAATTTGGATTTAGATCACAGCATGGCACTCCCGAACAACTGCATCGAGTCGTTAATCACATACTTACTGCATTTGAGTTGAAACAGTATTCCTCTGCAGTCTTCCTAGATGTCAAACAAGCATTCGATAGGGTATGGATCGATGGACTTCTGCATAAATTAAAATTACTCCTGCCTGGCAAACAGTTTTTACTAATGCGAAGCTTTCTTCAACGACGAACCTTCTCTGTGGCGGTAAGAGACAAAATTTCCACCTTCAGGCACATGAGAGCCGGTGTCCCGCAGGGGAGTGTCTTAGCTCCGGTCCTCTACTCCTTATATACCTCTGATATGCCTACAACTAGAGATGAGCATTCGATTATTGCTACTTACGCGGACGATACGGCAGTTATTTTCAACTCTGCCTCTCTGAACGAAGCTGCGGAGAAATTGTCCAGCTACCTGGATAGATTCCACTCATGGGCCAGGCGTTGGAATATAGCCATAAACTCTGAGAAATCCGCTCACTGTACCTTCACATTAAAGCAAGGCGTCTGTCCGGTTGTGACTTACAACACAAGAATCATTCCGCAAATGGAGCAAATCCGGTATCTCGGTTTGATCCTGGATAAGCGTCTTACCTGGCGTGCACATATTAAGGTAGTTACAGCGCGCTGCTATCTAAAGCTCAAGAAACTGGAGTGGCTCCTCCGCCCATCGAATAAGTTATCTTTAACTAATAAAAGGCTCATCTATCTGCAAGTAGTGGTACCTGCTTGGCGCTACGCCATACAAATTTGGGGCACTACTGCTGCCTACAACATCAGAAGAGTGCAGGCGTGTCAGAGCAAGGCTCTCAGAAGATTTATGGGCGCCTCTTGGTACGTCCGCAACTCCACGCTGCATAGGGATCTTGCCGTGCCAACTGTTATGGAGGTGATTAATTCTCACAGCTGCCGCTATCACTACAGACTTTTGTCGCACCCAAATCCTCTAGCTTTCTCCCTCACCCGTATCTCTACAAGGCGTAGAATGAAGAGGCTGCACCCACATGATCTCCCTCTAAGAAGGATACAGCCTTCTATAATTAATTAAGTTAGTATAAGTCTAATTTTTTATTTTTATTGTCACGTCATTATTCTTTAAATCCGACAAATGTGTTATGCAGTTTACTGCGTTTAATGTTATAATTTAATTTAAAAAAAAAAAAAAAAATTAAGGGTTTTATAAGAACATGACTTGTCTAGGGATGCTGGGGTAAATTTATTTATTAAATCGCTTTGTTTGAGGATTTACCTGATCTTCCTGTGGTGCTTCTTGTAGTGTTTCGATTTCCATGTATTTGGTATTATCTGACATTCTGCTATTGTTCGTGTGTAGAGTCATCCGTGTATTCCGTGTTTGAGAGGAATTGATTCTAGGTTGATTATAATTGGTTTGTTGCGATTGTTCCTTTTCCTCATTATTTGGGTAATTAGAACGTTTGGTATTTGTGTTAGTAGATTGATTAATGTTAGTATTTTGATAGGGTGGACTTTTTCCCTGGCGATAATTTTGTCTTCTACTCCTACTGTTATAGCATTGTTGGCATTTTGTCTATCGTGATATCTTGATCTCTAAATATTCTATAGGGTATATCGATCTTTTCTATCATTATATTTATTAAATCTTTGTCTACTCTTTCAGGTGTTTAGTTGTACGGTTTGCTTTAGGTTTTAGGTTTTTGAATGGTTTCGAAAAATTATATTAGATTACTTACTCCAGTATATCAACATTTCTTGAATAACTCCTCGTAGATAATTCTTGGCCACATTCTTCTTCTCAGTTTTAGTTTGATGCTGTCTTAGCGTCCAGTTCCTTGACGTCGTTTGCTGCTTGTCCGTTAATTTTTTCGTTATGTTGATACTTTACTATGTTGATTCCGAAATGGACTAGCTATTCATTGTCTCCGCAGAGTTGTATTACCGTTTCTACGGAGTTTATGAATGACATGACACTGTGGCTTCATTATATCTTTGGGTCCTAGCCATAGGTGGTGTTGTAATTGGTGTTGCTGTACTTGATGTTGTTGCGCTTGATGTTCTTGTATTTGGTGTTGTTCCACTTGTTGTTGCTGAACTAGTTGAATTTGCTGAAACTGCTCTTGGAGCTGTTGGAGAAAAGTTCCTTTACGCGGCTTGTGGTAGGAGTAAAATGACAGACACGTCGAAAACGCTAACAACGTTTTTGTTGTATTTTGTTGAATTTTTTGCTGCTATTTGGTTATGCTCTTCTGTTGCGCTCATGCCGAGAGCGTAAAACCAAACAGTAGCAATGTCAACAACAGCACCAACAACAAGACAACTGCCCGCAATTTCAATGGTTCGCGTTTACGAAGAGAGAGAGAGAGAGTTTCATTTCGTTTGTGTGTGTACCCTACTCAACGCCGACCTCGCAAATCAATTGGTATGCAAGTTAACATGATGGCATAAGACGACAACAAAGCTATATTGTCGATCACAGCAATATTATGCTCAGCCTATGGGAAAACACTGAATCTGTTTTCTACATTCTATTTCGTTTGTAGAAATACAAACAGTTAAAAATAAATACCAAGAAACCGGAACATAGGACCGGCGTCTAAGAAAATACTGACACCAGATATAATAAAAAATGCCGACTCCAGATGTAATAAAAAACATACCGTCGCCAGACGTAACACATTTAAGACTAACCAAAAACCCACTCTGTCATAGCTAGTAAATCGCGGCAGGACAAAAACAAATTACTTTGTTCAGCCGACGTTCAAAATAGTATTTAAGCAGAGTAAAAATCATTTTGTATGAGTTCTAAAATCAGACTCGTGGAAGCAAGCCGTTGTGCTGCTCACGAAAGTAATAAAATAAAACCAATATAGAAAACCCAATCTTGTTTAATTGGCGCCCAACGTGAGGCAAGTGTTAAAATCAAAAAAACAGTGTCAAAAAAAACCGCCAACACCGTCGACACCGACGAAGGACAACCACGCAGAATCAACCCGGCTAAATTATAATCTAAGAAAACATGTAAGTAAAGTGCTCACTTTATGTTAAAAGAACTTTTTACACTGTCTATTTTATAAGTCCCCACTTAAAAGTAAGATTGAAAAGTTGTAACGTGTGCCAAAATGTGCCATCGAGTGAAGTTGAACAAAGGACTTAAATTGAATGAGTGGCGAACGTGAGTTAGAACATCTTGCTAAGACATTTAACAATATCGAAGTGGATAGACAGAGTGACTATAACCAAAGTAGTGACAGAGGTTGGTGGCGGAGCCAAGAAAAAATGGACGAAGTCCAGGTTCCGCAGTTAATTAAGGCTGCCGTTAGGTGTGCTATTTCGGCTCAAAAACATATATTTCATCACAAGATTAGCGAGATAAACCAGCGTATAGGCAATATAGCAGCTAACCCACCTCAAATAGAAGTGTACGAAGACACAGAATTAGTTGAGGGTTTCAAATTCGACGAGTCATTAGACATAATAAAGTCTCTCCCGGTATACGAAGGGAAACAGGAGTCTTATGTGTCTTGGAGATAAGCAGCGCACACCGGCTATAGATTATTTGAAACATACGAGGGTAGTTCCAAACATTACAAGGCAGTTGCTATAATTAGGAACAAAGGGCTTGGCAGACTCGGTCTTTTCCTCTATTAATACCCCACTGAATTTCAAGGCAATAACTGCCCGCCTCGACTTCACTTACGCCGACAAAAGGCCAATCCATTTAATAGAGCAGGAAATGTCAACCCTGCGACAGGGCAATATGAAAATTTTACAGTTTTACAAGGAGGTCGAAAAAAACTCTGCTGACCAACAAGACTATACTGACTCATGACAAAGCAGTGGCGTTAGCGTTGAACGAAAAATATAGGATGGACGCGTTGCGTGTGTTCATCTCAGGTGCGAGAAAGGCACTAGGTGACATCGTATTTGCAGCTCGCCCGGGTGTTCTCCCGATAGCACTTGCGTTGGCACAAGAAATGGTGTCGAACCATGACCGACACCGGTTTGCTGCAAATTATACAAGGAACTTAGAAGAGCAACGGACAGAACAGAAACAGCAGGGTAAAGGGCAGAATAGTGAAAGGAACCAACAGAGGAGCAATCACAATCCCCAGTACAATCAGCAGGGGAAAAGCCCTTACTTTAGAAGGCGCGAGCAGAAACCCGATAGAATTCAGAAGGAGTTAGACGGGCCAATGCATGTGGTACCAGGTTCTTCACAAATGCGTCAAAGAACGCAATATAACCCTCAGAACTCGGGACATAGGTATACTGCCATATATGGTCAAGATCAATATCAGGGACACAGATATACCGCCCCCGTTAATCAGAATCGTTATCAGGGGCAAGGTTTTAAAAGACCAAATGAGTCCGAGAGACGGACGAGTCACAAGTTCCAGAGATAAAACTAATTGGCACCAGAAACCCCTCCTCAAGAATATCGAGAGGAGAACTACAGAGAAATGGCTGAGACGGCAGGAACAGATGTCAGATGAAGATTTCGTCAATTTTTTAGGGAATCGTCCCTGCTACCGTTCATAGAGCGGTCAATTGCAGGGAAAAAAATAAAACTTTTGATAGATACGGGGGCACAAAAAAGTTATATTAAACCACTTGTGGAGTTAGAACATGTAGTACAAGTAGAAAACCCTTTTGTGGTAAAATCGCTACATGGCGTTAGCCATGTGGGACAAAAATCGTTTGTTCATTTGTTTGGGGTGGCCAGTACTTTCTTCATTTTGCCAAACCTTGCGACGTTTGATGGGATAATTGGTCTCGATCTGCTAAGTCAGTGGCTCAGTGGGAAAATTGATCTCAAGTCAAAAGTAATTATTCACGACAATAGGTCGGAACCAATTCCGTTTTTAAAGTGTGCAAATGTGAATTCAACACAAATAGAAGAAATTTAAGTGCTGCAGGTCATAAAAGCTGAGTTTTTAAGAATGCTCTAAAAACGAAATAAAGTCTTTGCGGATCCTAAATAACTACTACCTTACAATACTTTGGTGGTTGCCACAATGCGGATAGAGAATGATGATCCGGTATATTCGAAGCTGTTCCCGTATGCAATGGGCGTAGCCGACTTTGTCGATAAGGAGATAAAAGACCTTCTCAGAAATAGCATAGATAAACCATCACGGTCACCATATAACAACCCAATATAGGTGGTAGGTAAAAAGGTAGTTGACGAGTTAGGAAATAAGAAAAACCTTTAGTAGTAGACTTCCGGAAGCTCAATCAGAGGACCAGACCGTAGTGACCTGTGCATTCGGTGCGGATAGAATGGACACAAGATGAAAACTTGCACGATGCCACCAAAATGCTGTTTATGTGCACATGATAAACTCAAGGAGCTGAATCACTTCCCTGGGGCAAAGAACTGCGTTGCCAGTGCCAGGAAAGATCGAAGATGAAAGTTCACTAAGCAAACTTACATAGAAGCAGGATAGCGGATGATCTGTTGCCCCAAATAGTCATGGAGGAACAAATTGATTTGGTTATAATTAGCGAGCAATACAAGAGAAAACAATCTGGATTCTTGTTGGAAAACGACACCAAAACTGCTGCATTATGGTTCCCAGATCCAAGCAAAATACGGCATCTGAGCAGTGGTAAAGAAAGCTGCTACGTATATGTGAGAGTCAGAGACTACAACGTCATCATCTGCTATCTAACACCTAGCGATGGTTAGAAGCATATCAGAGAAAACTCGACGATATTGAAGAACCAGCTAAGCGATTACAGGGAAACCTTGTTGTAGCTGGAGATTTTAACTCGAGAGCTGTAGGGTGGAGAATGCCTTCAACAAACTCCAGAGGTCGCAGAGTCCTTGATACGGCTGCAAGAGCGGGTCTCGTAGTAGCCAACAACTGCGGTACAATTGCGACTTTTCGGCGAATGGGAAACTCAGAAACAATTCCCGACATTACTCTGGTCTCAGAGAATATGGCATATACGATAACGCACTGGAAAGTTTTAGATATGTACAACGGCAGCGACCATGAATATATCTATTTCACCCTCGCAGAGAATAACACATTCAATGCAGAACGTAATACCGCACGTAGTAACCGAAGATGGAACGTAAACCGCTTGAACAAGACCCTCTTTATCAACGAAATCGACAGGTGCCTACTCGACGGAAGCACCCAGAGTGTAGTATATAATACCATGGAAGCCATAAAAACTGCCTGAAATGCTGCTATGCCATAGGCAAGAAACCCCTGAAGACAAGGACAAGTGGTGTATTGATGGACAGAGGAGATAAAAGTTCTGAGAGATGAGTGTGTCCGAGGCAGACGTCTCCTTACAAGAGCAGGGCGCAGGAGAGACTCCGCCATACAGAGGAAGATGTACAAAACAGCCAAAAAGAGCTTAAATATCGCCATCCATAACAGCAAGCGGCACAAATGCTCTCTGTAATGACGAAAATTTGGATCTGTGTGGTTTCGGTTATAAAATCGTCATGAAAAAGCTTATGTCTAACAGCACACTCCCTGATATAGAGGAAGAACAAATGGACAACATAGTTAAATCACTCTTTCCCACCCATCCGGCTCGACAAGCAAACACAATGCCGCAGACTAATGGGGAATATGTAGAGCTCTTCACCGAAGAACAACTAGTCAAAGCAGCCCAGATCCTTAAGAACAAGAAGGCACCGGGCCCTGATAATATTACAGCGGAAGTCTTAAAAGCAATAACAGCAAACTGACCCCACATATTGCTTAATATGTACAATAGGTGTATACGAAGTGGAATATTCCCCGAATCTTGGAAGATAGAGCGAATGTTATTGATCAGCAAAGGCAAAAGAGACCCGGGAACGTCATCAGCGTACCGACCACTCTGTATGCTAAATACAACTGGTAAGTTGCTGGAGAAGCTGATCAAGCCCCGATTAGCTGTAGCGATCGAAAGCGGCGGCGGGCTCTCCTCGAGACATCACGGCTTCAGGCCCGGAAAGTCTACAATCGGAGCAATTGAAGAAGTCGTTGAGGTAGCACTCAAAACCCAACAGTGCAATCATCTCTCGTGGCCTGTCGTACTACTTGCAACATTGGACATCAAGAACGCATTCAACGGCGTCAAATGGAAAAACATAATAAAAGCTCTGGAAAAAAAATTCCGTATCCCCAAATACTTGATGTGGCTTATAGAAAGCTACCTTGAAGGTCGGAAGCTGATATACCAGGGCCTAGTACCAGAATATATATCAGTATATATCAGTATATATTTTATTGGAAATATAGGGTAGGCGCGTAGGCTCCGAGATGGTATTGTTATTTGGCGCTACAATCAATTTTATGTTGCGTTTGGCTGCATTTCCATAAATTGACAGACCGTAATCAATTTTTGACAACACTAGGGATCTTATTACATTAATTAGAGTGTTAGAGTGGACAAATGAGTGCTTAGATATAAACTATTTTATGACGGTGGCCAGAGCTAGTCTTACGTATCTACAGTGCTCCTTAAATTAAGCTTATTATCAAATACTAAACCTAGGATACTTATGTGGGTGTTTTAGGAATATATACCCTATTATAATTGAGGTTGATGTAATTACAGTCTGTTCTCTTACAAATGTGAAAAAATACACTTTTGTCTAGGGATAGCGTGGCACCAGAATCCTGTAACCAACTGATATGTGGGGGAGAATAGAGCTAAAATTAGATTTAACAGAGCTTAGATCTTTAATTTTCGTTAAAACGAGTACGTCGTATGCGTAAATGATGTGCTTCATATGGTTATATTTTAAAATTAATTTGCTTATTTCATTAAATGCCATGATAAAAGGAGTAACTGATAAAGGAAAGTCCTATGGGATGACATTTAATAAATTGACGGTGTTTGAAAAAATATGGTTAGCCTTTACAGTAAATTTTCTATTGGGCAGCAATGCTTTTATGAAATTGTAAATTTTCGGTCAAATTTTCCATTTGGCTAGTTGCCTTAGAACGTATTCATGTATTTCAAAGCTGTCACAAAACGAGATGAGATATTAGAAATGATGTAAGAGAATCATCGAAAAAAATACACATACGCATTATGTTGTTTGCATAGCGTATGTCTGAAGGAGATAACATGAGAAACACAGATAAGCTGTGTTTTGTTCAAAGTTATACTAATTTGTGGTCAAGAGGTCCATGCTGCAAACATAATTACAACGTCAACTATATGCTTCACAAAAAATGAAAGAAACAACGCTGTGTTGATAACAAATGCAAGGGGTATTAGTTAATGTCATGACTACTTTGCCTACAATTACGAACCCAATGTATTAAGCTAATTTTGACAATGAATGCTCAGGAATATTTAAATTGACCTGCCAAGTGACTTTTAAAAGCAGTGATAAAAATAATGATATAAAAATTTTGCAACAAACTTTATTAGTTTAAAAATAACGGCGAAGTTGATGAATGTAAGCCACTGCGTAACGGAACAAAAACTGACATAAAATCTGAGCACAAAATATATAATGATCGCCACCAACTATCCTCATCACCATCCTTCTCTGCAATTGCCCGATCTTCCCAGACAACAACAAACACTAACCACAACAATACTCCAATCCAACGTCAAATACAAAACTACGCTGACATCGATACGCTGCCTTCTACCAACATCACCAGCGAGCAACCACCCATCACCCCACATCATCCAGAGCCTATCAATGACGATACTTTGGACTCCTCATCGCCGGGCGACGCTAAACTTTTAGCCTCTCCAAAGGCCACAATTTCTGTAAGAAAAATCCCGCTAAAATCTAAACCCCCTCGAAAACCAATTATAAAAAAGAGGAGATATTAGAAAACTTAATATAAATTAATATACTTCCTCAGACCGAGCTGTGCCTCATTCGACCTATCCGCAGGAAGTCTTGTAATAGCTAGATACTGCAGCAAAAGTATCCACTTAACAACACTTCAAGCCGATAGTAATCTGTTGCGCAGTTCGGTCAACATACTCTCCCACAACGTTGAGTGATGGGCGTGGTTTTTTCATTTGATGTATGCTACAACTCAACGCTACTAATTGATCAAACCCACACAATTTCTGCACAATTTAAAATCTACTTTCCTTTATTTCCTTTATTATGGTTCTTAAGATCTTACAATGGAACTGCAATGGTTATTCTAAGAATTATGATCAACTACAAATTCTCATAAAAAAATATAATCCAAAAATCATCACCATCCAAGAAACACATTTTAACTCATTGTCTAATATTCCAACTCCTATCAACTATAAAATTTATACCTACAATTCATCATCTGGTTCATCAGGAGGCGTTGCTATCCTCATCCATTACTCTCTACACAACAAAAATTGTATCCGCCCTCAAGATTTTGATTCGATTGGTGTAACAGTCTACTCAAAAATCAAATTCAACGTTATCTGCTCATACATTCCCCCAAACAAACTATTCTCTATTAACAACCAACGTAATGCATATGATAATTTCGCACTTCCTTCGTTAATCTCTGGAGACTTTAACAGCTGGCACTCTTTGTGGGGCTCGAACGCAAACAATTGTAGAGGAAACACAATTTTCAAATTTTTAGCTTAACCGCCGTTCTCCATCTTAAACGCCGGATCACCCACTCACTTCAGCACCCATCATACCTTCACTCATATAGATCTCACCTTTGCTACAACTACCCTTGCGTTAGAATCAACATGGAAAATAGAATCTAATAGCTTTTCCAGCGATCACTTCTCAATAATTATAAATCTTTTTGAACACTCCCCCCTCCCTTCCAATACTTCACCGAAATTTAAAACTGATTTTGCAAACTGGACACTATATAAAGAAGCCACAAATATATATCACCTTCAACGCCCAGTAAGCACTAACTTAAACCAAGAATCAGCTAATATCATAAAAATCATATGCAAAAGCGCTAACATTTCTATTCCACAAATTACATCCAACCCACACCATAAACGTTCAGTCCCTTGGTGTAACGCAAACCTCCAAAAACTCAAAGTTGTTAAAAATCATCATTGGTACGCCCTTAAGGGCAATATATCCACTGAGAATATTTTGAAATTCAAAAAGGCGAACGCACTCCTAAAGTGCGACTTAATATTCTCTAAACGCCTCTCACTAGAAACATACACTTCATCAATAAACCCAAACACGTCTACATCAAAAATTTGGGGTACCATTCGTACCTTTCGTGTCTTAAAACCGTACCACGCCAACTCACAAACCCCAATCACTGACAGTTACCTTATAGCAGAAGAATTCGGCACTAACTGGTGGAACGGTTCAAATGACATAAACTTTTCGACTACTTTTCGCTTACACAAAACAAACGTACTCCCTACCCGCACTCCCTATACACCCTCATCTTCAGCAAAAATAATTGAAATCCCAATTACTCCTCTTGAACTAAAATCCGCACTATCAAAATTAAAAGGTAAAACTTCAGGTCTGGACAGAATCTCCTATCCCATGCTAAATAATCTTCACCCAGCAGTCACACCACGTCTCCTCGACCAACATAATAACATCTCCAATAAATTCCTCCCACAACATTATAAACTGAGCAAAATTATCCCCATAAATAAACCTAACTGCGAGAAAACTGAACTCAATTACGCCCATTACGCTAAACTCTTGCTGCGCCAAAACTCTAGACAAAATATTTGCTAACCGTCTATGGTGGTTTGTGTCCCAAAATAAATTAATCAACGGTCGGCAAACCGGCTTCAAGAGGGGCAAATCGGTGTCTGATAATCTAGTGGCGCTAGATTTTCTGATCACGTCAGCCCTCTCCTCCAAAAACCACCTCTTGATCATCTCACTTGACTTCACCAAAGTGTTTGACAAGGTAGGAATCCACTCCATCATAGGTGAGTTACATTCATGGAAAATTGGCCCTAAAATCATAAACTATGTTTTCATGTCTACTAGAAAAATGGTAGTATATGCAAACAACCACTTCTCTTCATTTCTTCCTCAATTCAACGGCATTCCGCAAGGCTCCCTCTCTCCATCATCCTGTTCCTTATCGCATACAACAAACTAAATAGATTAATCCTTAAATATAGATATTTAGACTTCTACGCCTGCGCCGTTGATTACCTCATTGTCAAAAAAATAAAAAGTGTACCTCAATAAACATAAATCCATTAATAACAGATATCCTCTCCTGGTGTGATTATTCGGGTGCAAATCTCTCGGTTTCAAAATGCAAATATATGCGCATTTGTAGTAAGCATTCCTGTCAAGTCAAAATCTCTCCCTCTCTAGCTCCGATTGCGGACGTCAAAATCCTCAAAATCTTAGGAATCATCTTCAATCACAGATACATCTGGAACAATCATATTCTAAACCTTTTAACCTCCCTCAACTCCAGGCTAAATATAATCAAATGTCTCTCAAATTACAAATACAACTACATCCAACTATCTGTGATAGATGTCATAAAACGTTTGATTATGTCAAAAATAGATTACGGCCTTTACCTCTATGGAAACTAACCACCATCCCTTTTAAACAAGATCAAAGTAATTTACCACTCAGCCATTAGATTTTCCCTAGGAGCTTTTAGATCTTCTCCTATAAAAGATATGCTTTTCGAAACCCAAATAATGCCAATAGAAACCCGTAAGCAGCTTTCGATAGCAATGCTAATTAAACCAATACTTCAAATGACTCTCCTTTAGCAGTACCCCTCAAAAATGTATCTAAATCTAAAAATCCAGCACCAAAAATTCCCTCTGCTCTCCACCGCTCCCTGCTACTCAACAGAAGTTTTGGCCTTCCAACCAAACCAATACAATTAATCAAAAGCATATCCCCAACCTTTACACTAAACCTCCACTCCTCTGTCATCAATACCTATCTTCACCAACTGCCAAAGTCTTCCACGCCACCTGTAATTTACCAAAAAGAATTCCTGCGCCTTAAAGAATCCCTACACTCTCATGTATTCGTACACACAAAGTGTTCCAAGTCGGATTCCGGTTCCTCCTTCAGTTTAGTAATAAATAGAGCACATGATAAATTCCTCCTTCCCCAACACAGCTCGTCTTTCTCAACGGAAATCATAGCCATTCACAACGCAGTGCAGTGGGCCAAAGAATCACAAACCTTCTTTGCTATTTGTACCAACTCACTTTCTTCATTACAAGCTATAGCCAAAACTTCCAATAAATTACCCCCTAACAATCAGGTAGACTCTTGCGAAAAATTCACCAAAAATCCAATTTGTCTGGACCCCTGGCCACTGCAAGACAACCGGCAACGAAGAAGCAGATAAAGCTGCTAAAGATGCATTCAAATTTCCCTCTCTATTTCCAAGAAAACTACAATATAACTGATATCATAAAACACATTAAAACCTACTTTAAAATAGAACTAAACTCACTCATTGCTTCCACTAATAACCACTACAAATAACACAACATCAGCCTATACATCGTTGTTTACTCTCAAAAATCATTCATCTACGTCTCGGCCACACAATCTTACCCACTCCCACCTTTTCAACCGCTCCAACTCTTCATCCAATATCTGTAAATTCTGAAACCTATCTCAGTAAAACATGTTCTCTCTGATTGTCACTTCTTCCATAGAAATAGAATCAAAACTCTTAGCCACCTTGACCCTTCTAAAATCCTCTTCGATCCTTCCAAAGATAATTTACCCAAGCTCATTAATTTCCTAAAATCATGCAACTTATTAAGCCAATTATGAAATCAAATATAAATATTATTAATAAAAGTAGTTTATAAGTTCTAATACTACATTGCACATACCCACATAAATATAATATTCCTATTAATTATATTGCTAAGCCTTTTAACTATTACTATTATCACTATTATTGTTAATATCTTGATTAGTAATTAAGCTTAAGGCCTCGATGCTATAGCTTTGTTTAAGTTTATCTGTAATTTGACATTGCATTTAAACTGTCCATAAATAAATAAATAAAAATCATTGATAATTTCTGGCCAACTTTGGGCAAAAACCATAGTCCCGTCTTTATAGAAATTTTGAGATTTCGGATAAAAAAACTGTCGCCATTTCGTTTTGTAGTTGTTTAGGGAATTCATTATTACGCCATTAGATAATTCTGCATGGATTGAAACAAATGGAAATCAGATGGTTCTGGTCAGTAATAATGGAAGGATATGAAATGAATTTCTGATGAAAAGTCTCTCATTATCATTGTCATCGGACTCGGTTCAACAAAATTATATATATTGAAAATTTATGAATTCACTTTCGTATGCTTAGAGAAACATAAGTTGCTTGGCAGCAATTGTATGTTCTGACTTGAAACTATATATATATGCATATCACAATAGCCACGAATTTTTAATATATAATTTACCAGATTTCTTGGACGTTGTTGTAGTTCATATAACCAAAGGTCCAGTTTTTTTAACACTGTAGAAAACTACTATGGAAATTTATAGAA
Organism: Cacoxenus indagator; assembly: GCA_035041755.1. Classification (NCBI taxonomy): domain Eukaryota; kingdom Metazoa; phylum Arthropoda; class Insecta; order Diptera; family Drosophilidae; genus Cacoxenus; species Cacoxenus indagator. The sequence continues at coordinate 37,073 of JAWNKX010000339.1, forward strand.
AACTGAGCGCGGCATTTCGAAATTGAAAGGAAAACATAAAATACGACACAATTACAAAACACATAAACATACACACACACACTTACATACACGTTACATAAGGTTCAATAAATGGTATTCACATGTTTTTTCTTATTGAATACAACTTGCCTTGTTGAGGTAAAAAGTGCGAGATTTGAAAACGTATGATTTTCACATCTACATTAATTACGCGTAATGACGACAGCAACTTGTGATATGTGAAAGAGCCGAATCAGTCCGAAGCGAATCAGACGACGTACTAATTCATCTCGAAGGGTTGTAGGGGTATTGCGAGCTTAGGTGCTCTGACAGCCGATTCTGCGTAGTGTTGTTAGGTTGACGTCGTTGGAAATGACGGGCACGGCAATATCAACTTTGTGTGAGCGTCGAAGTCTCGTGTCTTGTCGTTTTTTCTTGCCATTGGGTCGGTCGTTTGTTCGGTTATTTCTACTTGGCTTGATTCGGCGTGGCGTCTCATCACATGGCATCATTTGTGTCGCATTACTTTGCTTGAATATGGCCGAACAAATTTCCCTGTAAACAGTTTTCGTTTAGTTATCCCGACTATACAACGTGATTAAGTTGAGGAGCGCTCAAAAATAAAAATAAAACATAAAATTCTCTAAAAACAAACTTTTTTCAAGTCCACTTATTTAAAGGAAAGTCGTAACAGACAGAAAGTGTACGAAAAGTGCGTTAAATATTTTTTTAAACGTTTTTTTGTATTGTTTTCTTGTCAACGTTCAAAATGCTTAAGAAAATAATGCATGAGAAAATGAATGTTACGAGCGAAATTTCCGTTTTGGAAAATACTTGAAGTTTAATTTGATTGGAATAAAAAATAAAAATAATAATATTAATAAAAAATACTGCGATAATAAAAATTATATAAAGGAAATAAAGAAGAAAAAATACACCAAACGAGCAGAAAGCAAAATTTATCGAAGAACTTGTACCAGACTTTTTGAAACATAAGTGAAACAGCAATGTTCTGCGAAATAAATACGGAATCAAAGCTAAAATTGATGAAAAAAGTTATTCAAAATTAAAACCGAAATTAAACTAAACCGGATATTTTATTGTCGAAATCAAGCCAAAACTGAAGCAAAACTATTGGCGAAATTTAAGCAAAAAATTTTAGTCAATATTATAGCCAAAATTAAAACCAGAAAGTAAAAGATTAAGTTAAAATTAAATCTAAAATAAAGTTATGAGTAAAGTCAACATTTTAACTAAATTTGAAGAATTGAAGGCAAAATTAAAATGCATAACGAAAATAAATTAATAAAAATAAAATAAAGCGCAATGTTAACTCATGAAATATAACTGAGGTTATAGTGGTAATGACGTGAGTTAAGCTGGCGCGCCATTGATGGCAAAAACACTCCTTCAATCAGTGCGACCATTTGTTAATTGACACGTTCTATTTGCCGTGTAGAATATATGTCTGTCTGTACGTGGGATGCTCATATGTTCTGTCTATTATCAACCCATTTAAGATCTTTCGATTCCGACTGTCAATTTTTAGATTGTATTAGTATTATTTAGCAATGCCTAATTTGGATGACCTTTTTTTGAACAAAAAAGAAACAAACTGAAAAAAAATACAGGAAAACATATCGCACATTGATCAGTCTTACTAACCAGCCAATGGGATTAAAATTAACTCACTTCAAACTCAGATTTTGGCTCCGAATAAGTCTGTTCTAAAATTTGTTTTCCGCTGAAATATGAGTATCTCTTATTTTATACTGTTCATTTTTAAGTTAAATAGTTGATTGGTTGACTGCACACACACATAGAGGCACACCTAGGTATCACATATGTACACCACCACAGACGGCAAGCCTCTGTTCATTAAATGATACATATATTAATTCTAGCACTGCATCAGTCGACTCACTTATTTACTTTGACCGTCTACGTGATTGTCCGTGAGAGGGTAAACGGCCCCATTGTTGTATGCATAATAATTCAATATCATTATTACCACCATCAATAGCAGCGAGAGTAGCCCAGTGGCAACACGGAGTTACTGCTTATGCGTTTTATTTGTGATAATTGCATGTACAAATACTATATTTTGGAAATATATACATGTATTTTTAAAAAATGTTATTTTGTTAGGTCTATTCCTAAGAATATGGCGTTTTTTCTAAAAATTCAATTATTTATTTGCTAGTCAAAATAATTGCTGCCGTTGGTTATTTTCACTTGTTCTCAATAATGGAATTGGTGTTCCGACAGTACGTGATGAATACAACGAAGTATATGGTAATCTGAAGGGGTTACTGATTCGATGCAACAAACGAATTCTTTTTTGACTGGCAAATACAATTTAAGAAGTAGTTTCGCGTCTTTCAATTTTTTTTTCTTTCAATTCGTATGGCACCTATTATCTTTTATTATTGGTCGCCTTCGACCTTCTTCTCAGGTCTCTTTGTTGCCAATATCGAAGTAATGTTTTTTTTGAAAGAGCGTATTCGTCGTTCTGTAAGCTTCGGCAGCTATTTTCTTCCAATGAAATCCGAAAAGAAAATCTTTCCGCCAATGCTCTATATTGATACAAAAATTAACAGTTTTGAGAAAAAAAAATTTTTTTAAGCAGCACTCGAATCACATACACTTATATTTTTCAAACACATGAACACACAACTCCGAACATCTACACACAGCGAAGCTAATGCCACCTATTTGCAATTCCATAGAAATAGAAAATATTATTTTTCATTCAAAAAAGCCGCTTACTCGCAGGTCATCTCAAACAAAGCATTCCCAAGATGTTTACTTTTCATTGTTTCTTTATGTTTTTATTTTTATATTTATTTATTTATATTTTAATGTGAAGCATCGTATAGTGAAATTTTACATACGCATCATGAGCGTCATCCATCATCCTTTTTCGTGTAGCATTCGAGCGTTGAGCCGAAGTTGTGAAACGAAAACGAAGCTATGTAAACAACAACAAGTACTTTTTGCTGAGAGCACCATCGATTGATTGAGGTACAAAAATGAAAACAAAAATGATTCTCTGTCATAATATAAACAACAAATGCGAGTGTCATTACCGAGAGAGAAGCGAAGCATAGAAACTGAAACGAGGACGATGATACTGAGAGCACAACCGTTTAACCGAAGCACAGAAACAGGCAGTGTATCTAATTAAAACAAGAACAAGAGGAAGGACACGCGTTGTTGTTTTTACTCTTTACATCTGTATATATGAATATAGCAATCCTAACCACCAAATCTTTTCCCATTATTTTAATTTCGACCTTTTTTCAAGAACTGATGGCTTTGCTCGACTTATTATTATATTATTTGAATTATTGGATTATCGATCATATATCTCCAATCAACAGCTTTTCCACATGTCTGCGTTTCATCTGTGCAAAATTTCAGCTCCGTAGCTCAAAAACTGTGGGACTAGTTTGTGATCATATATGCTTTATAGCGTATGTGATGTCTCCTTCACAATATTACACACTCCATGAAAATCTTCGTATAATATTTATATCGTGAAGAGTACGAAGTGGAACGCTAGTTGGTTTTCTTTCATTATATATATATATATATATATAATCAGAGAGTAAGTTCGTAGCGTTTTCATACTTTCTTTTGTTTTATAATGTTTTTTTTTAATATAATATTTTTTTTTAAATAAATTTTTGCTGCTTGACACCTTGTATAATATTCATTCGATAGAGCTCTTACTGCTCTACAAAACTGTGATAATCGCCTTTTTGAGTAATTTAATTTTGTGAAATGTAAAATTAATAATATCAAACATCTTTGATTTCAGTAGAGTGAAATTTCAGAGCGTCATCGCGTCATTGCAATATCGTTATTTGTAAACAAATAAAATCTAATGAAAACAACAAAAAGAGAAGGGGCACGCGCTTTTTTTTTTTTTTGTAATAAATAACTAAATAAATAATTAAAATTGATTTAAATTGAATTATACCTATATTTTGCGCTAGATATGTCGAAAAGTCTAAGTTAAATAATGCTAATTCTGCCTTTACTACCGACAAACAGCAAAACTACAAGTGTACCATGTGAAAACTCTAAAAAGGCTGTTGCCTGTGGTTGTTTTTGGTTGTTGTCTGTAGTAATGTGGTCATGTAATTTGCTAAGGAGCATGTGTGGTTGTCATCTGTGGCTGTTCGTTGTCATGTCATTTGCAGGCGAGCGTCTTTAAGGTCGTGTGCAAAAGAACAAAGCTAATTCTACCTTTACCACCAGGCAAAACTGCAAGTGTCCCATGTGAAAACGAAATCAAACCATCAAAACTAAATCGTGTGACATTTGTTTTTTTCTTATCTGCTAAACATTTGGGGGCTTAGAAATATAATATCCAGGAAGTAAGAATCAACATTTTCGATAACTACTCTTCTTCGCTTTTCATCGAGGCCAAAAAGCTGCTGATGCAGGACGCGACATTTGCAACGTATACGAATAAGGTATCATAGCGAGTTTACATCACGGAAATGGGTTGCAATGTTCAAAATGAAGATTTTGATGTCGACAACACGCCCCGCAGCGGAAAACCTTCTAAATTCGACAAATAGCGTCTCAAAACATTTATATAGGATAGTGGGTAGCTGCGTTCATAGTGCTGTATTCATTGCTTTCCCCCGGGATGCTCGTCAATATCCTATCATTAATTGCTGTTGCCTGATCACTGCGAGGTGTCACAATTGCTCTTCCACATAGCCATGAATTTGGTTGATTTGTCAATGCTTTTAAGTTACCATAGACATGTAAAATAAGGTCTTGCAGTAATGCAACCGTATTACACAGATCTTCAGGTAAGATAACTTTTCCATCTGTTTACGGATAGGTTCCGCTACCAATTTTTAACAAAAATGCCGAAAACTCTTGTGCACTTGGGTTACCTTCTGGTTGTGCTCGCATATTTAGTGTTAATTTCATTGGTATAACCATAGACTGTCTATGTCTGTCTAAAATCACCACAGAAGAGCATTGTGACGCCACCCATGGTCCGATCGTCTCCTCTTATATCACGCAAACTTCTGTCCACCGCTTCAACTGCCTTACGGTTTGCCATTGTGCATTCATCCCATATTACTAAGCAGCAATCACGTAAAACTTTTGCTTTGTCGCTGTTTCTAGAAATGTTGCAAACTGGGCTTTCCGTAATGTCCAGGTTAATTGGTATTATAAACATTGTATGGGGGGTTCCTCCGGGTAATAATATAGCTACTATGCCTTATGAGGCAACAGCGAGAGAAATTATGCATTGATTGCGTATTTGGGCCAATTTGACTTTGGTGAGAAATGTATTTCCCGTACCTCCGGGTAATACTAAAAACAGGGTTTCCCCCAAATCATCGGCCAAGCTTTGACATACTCGTTCGAATATTGCACGTTGTTCCGCCGTCAAACTTGCGAGATCATTTTGCAATATTATAGCTACTTCCGATGTATTATAATTAATTTCCGATTTGTACTCTATTAATGTGTTCGCAATTTAAACTTTGAGTGGGCATGCCATACCGCGGCAGAGGTTTTCCCCCAATACACGTAACTATGCTTTGAATATCGAACAAGCATCGATTGAAATTACTCTCACGTAATCTATCGTTTAGCTCGCTATCATTGTTTAGCTGCATATTTCCGAAAAAGTCTTCCGACAATTTTCCCTAATATTTTTGCCATAACGGTGTAGCATCCGAAAGTCCACAAAATATTAGCATTATTGCAAACAAATCCTCAAGCATAGCAGACTGTCGCTGATGCATGCTTCGGCCATTGCCCAATCCCAATGTTGATCTCCATCAAGCAAATGACGCGCATTGCAGGCAGCTTGGTAAGTAGGATACAGGATACCATCAACTTTTCGCAGTTCAGCAATAGAAGTAGATCCTCGAACTGTATGTAGAAGTAAGCGTAAGTAATAGCATTCGAAGTTGTTTGGATGCACGGCATAAATTCTCCTGACGACATGTTCTTTGAAAATGCCAAGCTAGTATCCACAGCTGCCCCACGTCTTCTACAGTTGAACGTACCTCGTTGTTCGTTATATGTGTAATATGACGGTACTTCATCGTATAACAATGTTTTTGAGAAATTATCTGTTTCACAAAGCCAGCAAAATTGTTTGTCTCGGGTTTTCTAACCGTCCTGCAACATTTTCAGCTTTACGTAAATTCTTTGGCCGCCTTCAAGATGTACATCTAAATGTGCGACTGGCGGATGTCCCTCGTGAATAGAAAAACTTAAAAGGCGCGAAACCGCTTCAGAAAATCTTATGTATCGGCCAGATTGAAACCTCGTAACTCCATTACATTCATTTCTCAAAGCAAAAGTAGCTTGATTGCTTCCCTTATTAACATAATTATATATATATTTGAAGGATGAAACACTGTTACACATTTCGACATTAATATGAGTTTAAAATGTTCTTGATAATACCGGAGAATAAGGTATAAACCACCTATTGTCCAAAATAAATACCTGACCATGTAGCCTACTTGTAGTTGTTAACCGCCTTCTTGAGTTGACCTTCGACGATACAAAGGATACCCGTTTTTACCTGATATCGTAGAATTGGATAGAGCTCTAGGGTACCTTTTAGAACAAACATTTTCCTGCATGCAAGGATAGTTCCTATTTAGGGTACCGCACAGCCCATGAACCATGTGCATTTTAATTATATCATGCAATATTAGGTCCTGGCTTCTGTCAGGAAATTCAGCACTTATTACTGTGTCAACAGCATCGGGTCGAATTTTGTCTTGCAGTCACAGTAAAATGTGCACGTAGGGTAATCCACGTTTCTGCCATTCAATGGTATACATGTGGTACAAAGCTGGGCTAAAAAGTTATTGTCAACTTGGCAAAAAAGTTTCTGTTTTGTGAGCAAGTTTTAATATTAATTCAAAAACTCTAGCTAGCTGGTGGAACCTTCGAAATTCTTGTTTGGGTAAGGGAATCGCGGTAGCCGCCCATATCGATAACTTTTCTTTGATTTGGCTTTGTTTACTCTCAGCGGCAATTGACATTTCTCACTCCCTCTTACAATCGCCCAACGTCGGATGACGAAATACGCGAAAAAAATGGCAATGCTTTCAGGTAGCATGCAAAATGTTTGTATTGAAATAGTCAAATAGTGAAAAGTAAAAAAGGCTAACATGAACTGTTTTGAATCCTTGATATATAAAATTTTTTTTATTCATATAAATAAACAACAACGAGATGTGAAAAAAAAATTTGCCAACTGGAGTTGAACCCTGGACACATGCACAGCAATCCGCAGTTCAACTCCCTGAGTCAAGAGCCTGATTTACAAAGAGCGATCAGTGAAGGCACAAAATATTTTCATGTTTTCAAAGTAATATAGATAACAACCCAAGCCGCAATGTTGTTGTTTTCGCACATGTGTTGGGCTAACGTCCAACAGATGGCGCTATTTTTGGAAACCATATTTTCGCTTGCCACACCTGTTTTTGAATGTTTATGAAATTTTTTTTCTGCCTATGTTATACTCCTAATGAAGCTTCTTATTATTCCGTAATTAGATTTCGAATGCAATGAGCGCCTTTAACGCCAATTCCGTACAAAATGGCAAAGTCTACCATTTTATTATATGTATAGATAATAAAGTTTCTTTGTGCAAGAGCTATGTTGTCGTGAATATGCGTAGCGTTTGCTAATTCGTGCAGAGGAGCTGTAGAGAAATAATATGGTAGCTTGGCAGAAAAAAATTCTTACGCTTGTTTGTAAAATATATTGCCTTCATTTTAGAGGCATTTAATTTGATTTTCCAATTTCTGATATAATTGAATAAATTATTAAGAGCAATTTGTAAATTATTTTTAATAGTACTGAATTCAGCATCTGAGCAGTATATCGCAGTGTCGTCAGCAAAAAATGAAGAGACGCAATTGCTTTTTTTTTATATTTATTTTTTCTGTTATTATTAGAACAACTTCAATTAAATTGTATATACAAAAATTAATAAAACAACTTAAAGTAGTAAGTGGATATATTAAAGTGTTTATATAATAATATTAAAAAGATATGTTACTGTGGCGGCAGGGTGCGATCTTCTCAGCCGTCTCGACACCCTAACTCCTCCCATTCTGCGTCGTTTTAGAAGGCGCCTTGCTAGTTTATTTGGATGATTTTTTAACCTCTCTATATATTTCTTGGCCTGACGATTTATCAAATCGCCAATTTTCGGTATTTTTAAGTCGTTTTCAAGGTCCGCCGTTCGCATGAACCAAGGGGCACCAGTAAGTATACGCAATGTCTTGGCCTGCAGTACTCTCACCTTCGCGATGTTTGACGTCGCTGCTATGCCATACACCTGCAAACCGTATCGCCAAGAAGGAGCAATTATGGTCTTGTAAATGTTCGCCTTATTTCCCAAGGACAATTTATTCCTGCTAGTTAAAAGCCAATGCAATTTACCAATCCTCTGTCTTAAGGATTTCGTGATACTTGAAATATGCGTCTTGAAAGTTAGCCGCCTATCCAAATACACAAACAGGTATTTGTAACCTGAATGGTGTTCCAGCAGCTGGTTTCCAATGAAAACTCCCGGACAGAAATCCGACCGTAAGACGTACGTCACATTGGCACATTTGTTTTTGTCCCTTGTAGAGTACACCAATTCTTGTGATAGAAGCTTGGGAAGAACTGTTTTTTTTATTTTTGATAATTTATTTATATAAGTAATATTCCAGAACGGTTTAAAGCTATGTTCGAGAGTGGATAATTTATGCTTCCAGCTTTAGTTTTTAAATTCAAGAAGTTTAGATTTGATAAGTCGGTTTAGATGATTTAGTGTGGCCTTGAGAATTGGAAGCCTATATCTAGTCCACTGTCTTTGAGTAGTATTCCTATGGGTGATAAGGGCTGTAATCAAAGTTGGTAATCTTCTAGACATGGTATGCTCAATCGTATCAATAGTAGTTGAGGTTACTGTATCAACCATATAAACGATATGCATTTCTATAAACGATATAATTTGGAATGGAGAACCTGCCAGTATTTATTAGCCAAGTTTCAGAAATTAAGCAAATATCAATTTTGTTTATATGCAAGAACTGTTGGAGCTCTAATCTTCTGTTACGAAAGGAATGATAGTGAATTAGACAAATTATTTATTGGTGTACACATACATTACAGCTAGTTGTAATATTGCGTTAAATTGTTCTAATTTACAAGTGCACGCACCAAGTGTATCAATAAGCTCCATCATGAGCGAGTTAAATTAATCGAACCTGAAGATCGTTTGAAGATTTAAACGATGATGGTCTTTGATGCGTACCAGTAAGAGCATTCCTATAATTAAGATTGGTCGAAGCACTGTTTTCAGAGATGTCTGTACGCCGATTAATATTCCTGGAGGCAGCAAGCAAGTTAGAGTTGAAAACATAACTGTTTGGTTTTGCTTGTTGAGTACCGTTTAGCGTGAGAGTTGGAATGCCTCTACTTTTATTGTTGTTGTCTATGTGGCGCTGATCATTTACATTTGTTGTGAAGTTATTGTTGGAGCTTTTTGCCTTCTCCCCTTCAGAAAATTTTGGTACGAAATGCGGCAGGGGCAGCTTAGGTCGGTAGGGGGATGCCCTCCTTGGCATATAAAAATGTATCACTCTTTGTACAAGAAGACGTAGGGTGTTGGCCAGCACAACGAGTTCCAAACAATGAAATCATTGTTTGGAACCATGGCCGACAATCTGGCACTGTGTAACACTGTGTTAATTTATTCGGCATCTTTGACTTGAACTCCCATCAAACTTTTGTGTGGTTTATGCAGGTATAATTTTTACGCAGTTGCTGGACCGCAATGGATTTGTTTACAAAGTAGGCAACATACAGTAGCACATTATAGCCAGTTGTAGTAGTTTTTTCCACAGTCTTCACATCAATGCAGTGAAGGCCGAGTTGGATTAGTATTGATTTCAATTCATCGTTTGACATTTTATCCAAACCAGAGAGTATTGCTTTATATGGTTTGGAGTTTCTATTTTCATAAGAAAAGGATTCATAGTTTAGCTCCTTTAGCTTACAGCACACTGTGTTATAGTAATCATTAGAGTTTACAAAAATTTTAATGCCATTTGAGATTGACTTGATTGAATAATCACTTATATTAATGTTTTTCAACAAGTCATGAGCATATATGGGGCTTTTCTTCACTAGTGACCTCATCTGACAATGTTTGCAGAGGACAAAAATAATTTGTGTACTCACTATTTTCAACATTATGGGTCTTTGCTATTTTTTAAATCTTGGCATATTTATTTTAACTGATGCGTCAGACGCATCACCGTCAGCCCGCATCATTTTAAAGATTTTCACTATGACATACGGTTGTTGGAGCAATCTAACGGTGGATTTGTTTGTAGATAAATCGTAGTAGCGAACGTTAGTTAACGAGAGCGGAACAGCTTGAAAGACGTTTTCACTAGATGAAAGCACGAGTCGAACTGACGCGGTTAATCATACTAAGAGGTATAAAATTTGTAGTCGTTACTCAAAATAATCATTGAAGTCACTGAAATAAATTAAAAGTCAAATCAGAAAAAAAAAACGTTTCTGATTTAGTGACTTATTGAGTAAGTGTTATATCAGTTACTTTCTTAACAAAAACGATCCACTTAGGATATGGTTGGTTCGGTTTGGTTGAGTTTTCAATATAAAAAAAAAAACGCGATAAGATAAGCAGATAATTCAGTCCGCTCAGTGCGCGCAGTAGTATAATTTTTTTTGCAAACAACATTTAGGGGTTGTTTTCTGTGCAAAATACCTGCCTGAGGTCAACTCGTAATTAGCTATATATTATATGTTGACATAAATAAGTCTTAGTTTTTCAGTTATATAGGTGTGCATGTTTAAAAAAGTGAGTGAGTGAGTGGTACGATATAGTTTGGTATTGTAGCTACATATCTATCATCGACATCCAAAATTTAATTATACCACTCGATAGCTAAAGGATCAAAGAATTCATTAACTTTAGTTCAAACGTTTTCGCATAGCTTTTTGTGGAGGGAGACGTGCCGCCATTTTCATTTCGTTTTTCAATAAATTTCAATCCGAAAATTGCTGTTGTTGTTATTCTTTTCAGCGTCGCTGCCCTGTTGTTGTTGTTTTCTGTGCTGTGTGCCGTTGTTGTTGTTTTTGTTTCCGTTTTATCGTACGTTTGTTGCGTATCCATTTTACTTCGGTACGTCGTTTCAAAAACATTCTCCATTAACACGACAATATATGTACCAATCAAAGATATTCAGTGAGTGGCTCATCTTGTGATTAACCTTATATTTTCATGAAACATTCACGACTCAAAGTATGATCGATCCAATAAAAAAAAATTTTTTCATCACGCTTTAAGCTTGCCATATCCGCGCGGACGAATCAGCAAATCGAAGCGTTTCGTAGAGCTTTGGTGAATTTCTTACCACTAACTTAAAATGATTACACACATAAATTAACAAACAAAACTTTAATATTTTGATATTTAATGTATCTTATCATATTTACGAAGATAATTTGTTAATTAGTAGTCTTTTTAATTTTGCTTTGTATGATATTTCATGTAACAATTGCCGAGAGCATGCCAGGCTTTTTGGGACAAGTGTCGCAATAGTATTTTATTATTATTGTTAATTGCCGATCTGAGGTTTTCACATACTGCAAGTGATTAAGAGGCTTTTCTCCTCTCTGTTGTTTAGTGATTGTGTAAAGTATACATGAATCTATTGAGCAAACTTCCAGAGACCCAAAAAAAAACAGTTTACGCCACCATTTGAAGGATTTTCTCAAGAAACAGTAGAAACAGTAGTTTTATATAATTTATTACAACATGACGCTTTTTGACGGTAACTTCTATAAACTAAATAAAAATTATTTTCACAGGAGTCTTTCCTGCATTATTCCAATTGGTGAAGTACGTGACAACCCTCTTGCCCTTCCATGATAAAACTAAGGTGTTTCCTTTGCGGTAAGCTACTGTCTATTACTTGTGGAATTTTGTTTTTCATATTTGATTTGGAAAATGCTTCCTGTTAGGTAACATTGTTAATGTGAAGTGGCATTTCAATTTGAATAATTCTTCAGCCGAGATAAAGCTGGTGTAATACCGATCGGTAAACATATGGCGTCCTTGAGTGCCATGCACGTTCCCCTGCAGCATTCTATAAAGGTGCAGCGGTATGCTTGCTGATATCGGAAAGTCGGTCCTTATCAATTTCTCCGTGGTAATACTTCCATAATAAGGAAGAATACCACAGATATATCTGGTATGTAAGTCTGCTATTGTGTAAACTAATTACTCATTTAGTTGGTTTTTTCGTGTTGTAAGTAATAAAGGACATCCGACCTTTGAATTTGATAGTGGACTCATCCACAAAAATTTCTTCTAATTACTTAAAAAGTTTAGAATTTATATAGTCAAGAAAGCAGCTTACTAGCTGTAAACGTGTTTTTGGACCTGTATCTTTTTTTGGGATTGTTATTAGATGAAGCATCCAAAAAATCTGGCTGAATCTGTCTCTGGTAAATTTGATAGAATAAAAAGGAATGTTACTCACATCATTTCATTACTAGTACCAACGACCATTCACCAACGGCATTGTCCCCATATTTATTATGACTCCAATAAATGCCCACATTTCTCCGATAGTCACACTGTGCCAAATTCGCCATATCGAGTACGGTGATAGCGTTTTGTTCTCTAACTTTCCTCTAGCGTAGTTATTTGTTTCAATAACTATTTCATTTATAAGCTCATTGCTAAAAAACAGTTTGAAAAAATCCAACGGTTCCTTCTTGGCTGCGTGTATGTGCGGTCCTGCAGGAGTGTCGGCGGCTATAAGCGGTATTCTCGAGGGTATTACCACGGATTCTGTGCAAATAATCCATTCAGAACTGGGTCTTCTGTAGTATCACATTTGCTGTCACATTCACTGTGTATTATTCTAATATTTCGTCTTCTTATACCTGTTACTTCATCACTGTCATCGTCACTGCTCGTGTACTCTTTATCGTCAAGCTCTCTGTGTATAGCTGTAATTTCTACGTTAAAGAACTCTAAATCAAACTCATCTTTACTCGAACTTATTTAATCACTAAGTTCCATGGTAATGGTAACCAGAAATTAAAATTTTTCTGTTCTTTCTCCGAAGACTGTCAAGTTTGAACTGATGCCGAAAATAAAGTCCGCTTCATGGTACCGCACTAATCTCAGATAGAAAAACATTACGTAGTTTTAAAGGGAGATTACGTCTTCTTTGTAAGATTATATATGCAGTACTTAGGAATGAAACAAAGTGGAAAAAACAAAGTGGTCACCTCTCGAGTTGCGGAATTAAATCATATAGACAGTGAGAGTCACCATGTATTAGATTTTACATTTGTAAAGAGACAACGCATACAGATTCTATTTATATTCCTTTATCTTTATTTCCCTCAAAAAGCAACAAAAACCATATGTACTATTTTCATTGTTATTAATTTGGTGTCATTTGGATTTTGTGATAAGAGCGAATAAGAAAAATAAGAGGTAATTTACTATTCATGATTCAAATTTGTGAAGATGAGCTACTTAGATCGGAGAGTTTCCCAAACCGAAACTTTCTTCATATTCGCTTTGAGTGAATGACATTCACACTAGCTCACTTTTTGTTTCTACTCGGCTTGCTTCCCACTTAATTTTTGTGAGTAGCACACAAGCCTGTTTTTTTTTTTGATTGAGTGTCTGAATCTATATTCATCCGACAGACAAACAAACAAGCTTTAAGTTTATATATACATTTTATATATATACAGATAAAATTGGAAAAATAGGAACTATAAAATTTAGGCGAAGTGCCTTACAAGGCGTCGTATGATTGAAGTTCCACCTACAAAGCAATGCGTGGTCAGTTCACAACACCCAACTCACAACCCAGCCCAAGTCAGTATTATTTTGTTTTTGGTAATCTCTGCTTTTCTGCTCGTTTGTTCATTTAACCTCTTCTCGGTATTATTTACGCTCAAATATTTGTAAAATCGAAGAATTTTTTTGCCGCAGGTGAGTACGTTTTTCATTAATTCATTAAGTCTGGAATAAAGTAAAGCGTTAATACTTAAATAAAACGAACATTGCATTAATCACTAAGACAGAAGAATAAGAAACCAAAAAAAAAAAGGAAAGGTAAAACAAGAACAAATAAGTTGAAGTGAATTATCATAGCGAAATTACAGAGCCGATTTCAGTACAGGTAGACTGTACCTGGAAAATGGCGTGTTAAGCGAAATCGTGTTAAACAATACAAAATGCCAATGTAAAAAAGTTCGTTGCATTCCATGATCTCAAAAAATACATAATTTTCATTTGGACGGATTTTTAATATAAGTTGTATACAAATATATACAAAAAAACAAGTACTCTTTCCTGCAATAACACCCACTCCATAATATAAAGTTTTATAGAATTAACAAAACTCATTGATGCGGTTAAAATTCATTCCTCACTGTTTACATTTATCATATGTGGGCCTTTTTTAGCCCACATATGGGCTCATGTCTGTTTTTGGTGAAAAAGTCTTTTATTTTTGTTTAGTATTGGAACATTTTCTGAAAATTTATTTTATATTGTAATATGCATTTTTCAATGTCATTTTTAAATTAAACTCTCCTTTCAGCAGAGGGACATGCGTTTGATAAAAATGACTCCAAATTTTTAGCTAGGCTAATTCTCTTATCTAAGACTATTAAGGTTAACTTATCAGTATCACTCTCATCAGTACTAGAGCAGAGAACTTATTCATATAGAGCTTAAATTTTTTAGACCATTTTCCAAAAGTCAAGCGGTATTAGAATGTATTTTGTTATTGCAATTCCCACTACCTACTTGCTTGTATTGTTTTTGGTGGGACTCTTAATGAGTAAAATATATTTTTCGTTCGGGCTGCTAGTTTGCTTGGCGCATGCCAATTAATTGAAATTTTGTAAAGAAACAACTCAAGAAATAAGAAAAATTGATTTAAAATGCATATTTTGCGCTAGATGTGTCGGAAAATCTAAGTTGAATAAGCTAATTCTACCTTGACTACTAGGCAAACAGAAAAAACAGTAAACAACTGCAAGTGTCTCGTGTGAAAACGATATCAAACGAGATGCGCATTAGGAATATCAGGAAAGAAGAGAAATATATTTTGGCTTTGACCACGCAACAACAAACATTTGGTGTTTGTTCTTATTTGCCGAACATAAGTGAAGACAAAGAAAAAATATATGCCTGCGTTTAGAATATGTATACTTTTTGCGTGCACGCAAAATTGAACTCAACGACGAAACACGCGCTCGGGACCTGACCTCTGATAAATTTGGTATGACAATGGCGCTAATTCGCGCCAAGAATTCGCGTTCAGTAATTAGCAGAATGACGTTTCTACGGACCGAAAACACACGAAACAAGCATCAAACCAAGTAAACAAATACTAAAAAAGCAACTACCTAGAAGTCCCTGTTCAGCAGATGCTTACGCGATAAGGGTTGAAAAAGAAAATTGAGTGCCACGGCTCGTGCACGAAGGCATACGAAGTCCTTTATTCTGTTTTGTGCAATGCATTGTGCGTCTACGCAGTGGACGGACACCCACAAATATTTCGCATCAAAAATAAAACAAAGCTGCTGTACAAGTTAACACAACCACATTGTATCAGAGACACTGCAACGGGACTGCGAGCAATTTCCTTCCCCCTGGCAACACAACTCTTCAATCAACGGAGTGCTAGATATGATGATAAGTAACGCTGGCGCCGTGATCGTGCCGCCGACTGAATAACGGGTACATGCAATATGCGTCTCCCTTTTTGTGAGGTTTCTCTTCTGCACTGGTTTCGAAGTAAAGTTCTTCTGGGTTGGACCAGCAAAAAGGAAAGTCGCATTTCGCGCACCAATAGAAGTAGTTTAACCGCCCTATTCTGTGCACTCTATCTATAAAATTCATATTAATTAAATAGTTAGAAGCTTTTGTTATTATGGCGCACATGGAAAGCTTCACTATTAAAAAAAAGCTGTTTTTCGTAATAGTCCAAAAAATACCATACTAAAGCTAAAAGTATGGTATTTTTTTGCTTGAAGAAACCTCACTTCACCTTGTTTCACCGTGCAAATCAGTTCTGAAACAGTCGTTGGACCGACGGTTGGCTTATATCACCCACGTGGTTGTTTCCTACGCACTTTTGGTAAGACCCATTTGCGTAGAATATAAAGCCGCCAAGAAACGAAACTCAAATGGAATTTTTGAGTTTCCATTATCCCGCGACTTCAATTGCTCTATCAATAGGTGGCACAATATTTTTAAGAGTCGATAGTTTCTCTCAAAAACATTGGCCAATATTGAAAATGGATCACTATTATCACGCAATGATTTTAAGACACTTATATTATAAAAATTTTCTTCATCTTCCAAAAATTTTGCTAAAAGGCAGCAAATCACGTTGTTATTCATTTCGTCAGTGTGTTAATAGTGTGCGAAATATTTTGACATGACCTGATGAGAAGGTATTAAAAAATCGGCATTAGATTGAGTAAAAAGCTCTAAATAAGCAAAATCACACAAAAAATCCCTTAAAAATGTTTTGTCGGTTACTGCCAATCAAAATCTTTTAAAATATATCTATTCATTTGATAGAGTGCACAGAAGAGGCCGGTAAACCTACATCTAATTTCCACACTTATAATATTCTGTCTACTAAATGAAAGAGACATAATTTGCATTAATAAGCAAATTGTTACTTCAACTGAAGTAAGGTAATCGGAAAAAATATTGGGCTGATCGCATTGAGATATGCGTACATTGTTGTCTTGTTCTGCCCAATATGTTTTCATTTATGTATATATATGTCTCTTTGCAGTGTTGCAATATTAATTATTTATCTTGTTGCCCAAATTGCAACATTCTATTTGTGGGAGGAAACAAAAATAAGGCTATTATGTGGCATTTTGTTATATAAGGGCCTACAACTAAATCCAGGTGTTCAGAGAGTTTGCATTTTAATTGATTTGTAATAAATGCGTCGTTCGAATCTATTGCAAATTTTTTTCAAATTGGAAATATGCGGCATCACTATGTGCAGTGTAGGATACAGTTCTCCCACTAAGTCCTTTGAGGCCATTTCTATATTTTTTAAAACAGCTACTACTGAATTAATGTTGCTGCAATGCAAATTGGCTAACCGGCCTATATCATTATTGTCCTTCAATATTTTTACACAGTTCTCCCACTAAGTCCTTTGAGGCCATTTCTATATTTTTTAAAACAGCTACTACTGAATTAATGTTGCTGCAATGCAAATTGGCTAACCGGCCTATATCATTATTGTCCCTCAATATTTTTAAATTTCGTTCCACTTTTTAACAATGGATTCCAAACAGTAATATATCGTATTCTACCTGGTTTGACAGAAACTTTTTAAAGTGCATTCAATGTTTGCATTTTTTCCCGACTTTTTGAAATATTTTAATAGCTTACAGCAAATGAGCAAAAGTTGTGATAGTTTAGAAATATCATTAAATGATTTTCCTACAATGTTGTTCAACAGGTGGTTTATACAGTCCACATTTCGAAATGCGGTGATCATGTTTGATCCACAGTCGGTGACTACCACGACGTTGTCCTCGTTAAGTTGACAATCGCATTCGTGCAACTTCTTTGAAACAGTATTCCATATATTACTGCCTGCAAAAATAAGTTAACTTTGTGATTTAAAAAGTACTATTACTGCAGAGAAATGCATAGCTGAACATGGATTGCCTTCCATTAACTTTACAGCTAGCAACCGGATAATCATCGTTCCTTCGTTTATGTAGTCAATTGTTACTTTTGATATGTATCACTCCATACAGCAGACGTTATGCAGTAGCCACTTCAACGTACCTGCTTTATGTCTTCCCTTATTATTTCACTATGAGCTGTGTACAGCTGGGACACATTTCGCGACAAAGTCGAAGGATGAGGTAAAATTATTTCCATAGTGGCCCGAGACCCGTATTTTTTCATACCTTGCTTCGGCCTCGCTTATTGTGAAATTGGTATCCACTTGACATCAGCTCCGATTTCACTGAATCGGGGGTTTGAACCTCTGAAGTTTCCAACGAAATGTTCTGTTAACAGGTAAAGAAATTATATTATATTTACGGTTTTGGTCGCTTTACCAAAGAAATTAAAAACTTGTAATTTTTGTTATCTTCGATATGACGACATACAGTGTGTATCAAAATTTACTTTACAAATACTTACGCTTGATTTATTTTGATATACAATTTTGTTTAAATGCTAAAGTCTAATATAATACAATTTCTCACACATGCAAATTCGTTAAATCCCCAAATGACTGCAAAAGTGTATAGACTCATTATGCGCACACAACAAAAACAGCGACGAAGAACGTCTTTCGCACTCACTAGGTTGTACGCCTTTTTTCTCTCTCGCACGTGCCGTTTGCGTCACACGAAGTGATTATCATTGACAATGGGCGCGTTCAGCAGAAGTGTTTGATGACCTTTTTTGGTGCTTTTCGCTCATTGTGAATGCCAAATGCCAGCGATGGCTAAAAATTCATCACAAATATTCTTTGATAACCAAGTCATCGCATTTCAATCAGATATTTTCCGTTTGTAAATAAAGTAATAAAGACACAAAATTTAAAGAAACTAATTTGAGTGTTGTTATTAGTTGCTTTGAAAGCTAAATGTAATGATATTTATTTATATAATTTTTGTTTATATGTATTTATGTTCTTAATATGTATTTAACAGATGAGTGGAATGAAGAATACGTTAGTTGTTGGCAAATTATGTAACGCGGAAATGAAAAAGGCTATTTGCGAAGTAGCTAAACGCCATAATTTTACAAATCTAGCATCACTGCGTTCAGCAGAGACAAACCAGTAATCGATTATTAAGTCAGAGAAAATGATGAGTGATGACTTCTACTGAACACACCCAATGTGTATATGTCTTATCATTTCTATTTTCGAAAGAGTATTCGAATGGATTTTGAAATTTTGTTTTGTAAATGCATTAGTGCAAGACTTAGAATTCTGCTGATTAAAATTTTTGGTTATGATTTGATTTGCAATTCCGCATCAATAATAAAGGATTTGTTCTCTGGATACCTTATAATCAGGTGAAAGTTTTGCTTTCTTTTAAATATATAATAAGTTCTGTCTCTCTTTTTTCCCCTTAAAGTCCAGTTTCGTTGGCATTCAAGAGCTGATTCGTTGCGTACTCTTGCTCTTCAATAATTTTTTTAATTGCTTGTGGGTACGTCCAAGCAGCTTTTATATTAGCCGGAGCCCAGTCTCTTTAAATTTTTAGGCTATGAGAAGCAAATTGTTCTTTTTGTAAGTTGTTTAAATAAACTTTTATAAAAAAGTCGGCCTCAATGGAGACCTAAATATACATACTTCTGTGATTTAAAATATATTATTATAAAATTAGCTTATTCCCTAAAGACAGGAGCAAAATAAAATTACGAAACAAAAATAATAATAATAAACTTTTATATTATTTACCTCGTCACTCTGTTCACACAATAATGTATTTCATCATTCGGCAAGAGCACTCTTTTGCCTGTATACTTAACTTAAAAAGGAACCGTTACTGGACGAGAGAGAATATCATTTCTCTGCTATAATAACGTGTCTTTTCCTATACAGATGTTGTTCGCTGTTCATATAAAATTTTAACTCTCAATTATCGAATCACACCAATCCATATAAATATTGACGGAGACGACGTAACCATTCAAAAAGAAGCCTAGTACTTAGGATTATATATTGACAGTAAACTAAACTGGAAACACCATATACAAAAAAAGCGTGACCAAATCAAAATGAAAGTAAGGCAACTGCACTGGCTGCTCAAACCAAATTCAAACATTTCACTTGAAAACAACCTCCTAATCTATAAGACAATTATTAAACCAAATTGGACATATGGAGCCGAAATATGGGGAGTTGCCAAAAAATCAAATATAAAGTTAATCCAGAGGCAACAATCAAAAATTATTCGCACCATCACAAAAGCCCAGTGGTATATCAAAAACACGTACCTTCATCGAGACCTAAGAATTGCGACAGTAGATGAGGAAATAATCAATTTAAGCAGAAAATACCAAACCAAACTTTTCCAGCATTCGAACGATGGTGTGAATACATTACCATTAGATGAACTAACTCGGCAAACTAGGCTAAAAAGGGTGAGACCAGTGGACCTCACATAACACATTACTTCATTACATTACTTACTCATTGTTAATTGGTGTTATTTTTAATTGTTTATTTATTGTTAAAATACATGTATTGTTAAATTCCAGTCACAACACGACTTTACAAACTGATTGTCAAATTGAAATTCACCCACTTGTCCTAAATATTAATCTGTACAATAGTCGATTTATTTTTCAATAATAGACAATGTACTCTTCTTTTGGGAAATAAAAAAAAAAAAAAAAGTCAGCTCTCCTAAAATATAAATAAATTCATACTTTAGTTACCAAAACCAAATTTGGATCAAATTTAAGAAAACATGGTAACATATGCGCCCAATTGATTCTTATAGTTTTTTTGCCGAGTTACTTGAAAATATGAAACAAAAAGTAAAATATGGTAAAGCTGGACGTGCTATAAGACGTACGTGTCAAGGGTTTGAAGCAATAAGCTTTTTCTGTTAAGATACATAAAATTTGCACATAATAATTAGTCACATTATATATATAGAATATGGACAACGTCGTTGCCATCATTCACACTGCCTACAGCAATAAAAACAAAAAGTAACAAGAACAGTAGCAGCAGCCCTGTTATGATTATCAGCCAAAAGCCCTTTTTGAAAAATTTATGCTTTTACTACCGGGCCCGGCAGACGTTGTTTTAGCCTTCCCTATCTGTTTAAAAACAAAGAAAATTAACCAAATGATGACCTTGTATTCTGTCTCCTCTAGACCACAAGATTTTTGATGCACCCAAATTCGCTGGCGTTCTTCTTCGCCAATATCTCAACAAGGCCTTGACTGAAAAGACTACACCCGCATGATATCCCCTTAAGAAGGAATCAATAAACCATAAAAAACGTTTTTGTGCTGTACTTTTTCTTCCGAAATTAATATTTTGGAGAAAAGTTAATATGAAAAAAAAATCACTTCCGAAGCGGTTCCTCAGTTTTTTTTTGTATACAAACCTTGCTCTAAACATAAGGAACAAAAAATAAAAATAAAAAAATTGCCAAACGAGTTAAGCCGTGCCCAAGTGAATAATTTTCACACATTTGAGGTAAAAATTTGTATATCTATATATACAGTGGGTGTCAGCTTATTTCGTTTGCCGTTTTAATTTTTTGAATATGCAATATTTAATAGGCAAAAAAATTTTTTGTGAATACAGTTATATTTATGCATCTCATGCTATCGACACATAAGTTTGCGCCGTCTAGTATGTCCTGGGGCAAACCAAGTCTCTTGTATAGGTATTAAAATCGAAAGCAATTATAGTTGGATGCTTGATGAGGGAATCATCAGAAATGATTTCGTGGAAGTAGTCGGCTAGTCGACATAGAGGTATACCCTTAAGACCACTTTTAAAAATGGAAATATTGGTCATCGTTGCATTCCACTCTTGGAGAGTCTGCTCCCTCCTTTTCAACCCTTAAATATTGGATAGGTGAATTCAAACGTGGCTGAGAAGCGATCGCAGCGGTCGTCCTTGCGAGGCTAGACTACATTTTTTACAATTAATCAACCGAAAATACCCGATCTTATTGATTTTTCAATAACAAAGCAGATACAGAAGTCTAAGCAGATATGTCATCGGATCACTCTCCGGTAATTTAAAGTTCCAGGAGAAATATCAGCGCAATCAGCAGAAGTTGGCACTTACAACAACTAAGATAAATTGGTTAAATTAGGGAAGGTACACAAGTAGTCACAAAGAGTTGAACCCACAAATCGGAAATGACCTTGACAACCCAGCTGATGCTCTCAAATCACTACTTAGTGCAAAAAAGACAACATTCGATACCAAAAGAACGTCCAATTAAAGCTAGACCTATTTACCTGACCAACAGTGAAATTGGATCACTTCTTACTGGAAAACGACGTCTAAGAAGGGAATGGCAAAGACAACGATGTCCAATTGAAAAACAAAGATTGAGAGTGGCAACGCGTGAATTACCACTTCACCCCTAAATACCGCAGAAGAACCGAGAACAAACTAAAAAGTAAGCACAATATATAACACCTGACATGCTAAACCTTCGACGCCTCAAATTAACCAACACTTACCAGAAAAACTAACCAAGAGAAGCCAGAACAAAATAGAATGTAAGCACAAAATAGAAATAAGAATGGTGTTGGGTTAACGTGCTTTTTCGTTGCATGCACTTTCACTATATTTCAAATTGGCTTTATTGTTATAAGTTAGAGTTAGAATAAAAGAAGGAAATCCAAGCAATTTCCGGTCTTCCAGCAGGCTGGTACTGGTCAAAATACTAAGTTAACTTTAACACAGCCAATATTCACGTCTTCCAGCAGGCAAGTAAGCAGAACTCGTGCTGATTACAACGACGTATTCTCTGACTTGAAATGATTAACAGCATCACTTATCTAGCTTATATAGGTAAGAATTTTAAGAGAGTGTAGAGAGGGTGTAGAAGAGGAACAAAAACAAGAGGAACGAGTTCAAAAGAGGAGTTGCTTTTTCAATGCCGAATCTGTATGCAGCCTGAAAGATGGAAAAAAGTCATAGCTAACGATGGACAGTATTATGAATAAAATGCATTATATCAGTTCTTCGGGATCAGCGTCGCAGTCACTAAAAAACCCTCTAAACTTATTTTTAGACATAACGTTTGAAAAGGTCCTGTTACTGAAGCTGTATCTAAGTGTACACCTTGACTGAGAACTACTATGGTTAAGACATATTGGAGCCAAAAAGAAGTGTATTCAAATGAAAACTCTCTGCATTGGCTGCTGCATTCAAACTCCCCACATAAGGGTATAAATTGCTATTGTACAACATAGTAGTCAAGATGATCTGGATGTACGGCTCGCAGCTCTGGGACAAGTGCAAGCAATATAGACAAAATTCAAAGAGCTCAATCGCAAATATTAAGAAACATCACTGGAGCATTATGGTACATTCGAAACAAATGTGTTCACAATGATCTTCAAATTCCTACCGTAAAAGGCGCTATTGCAAAGGTAATGCAGAATTACATCGACAAACTAAAAGTGCACCCCTCACACAATGAAGTACCGAACCACGTCTTATAAGAAATACCCTACCAGCTCTGTCATATAAAGGAGGCCGTCGAGAACGGAAGAAACTTCCGAAAAGGAGACGCTGAACGAAGCATTCAATTAAGATTTTATAAATAATTAAAGGGTACCCGGCACGTTGTTGCCTCTTGGATTTTTCTGTGAATGGTGAGTTGTTCGTCTGTATTTGGATTGTGTAATTATTATTTCAAAAACTTAGTGTTTACTGTAATGCTTTGGCTCTGTCTCGTAAATAAATAATGTTGAAGGCTTTCCGACACGGGGACAGGCCATGTGATTTTCAAACATGGATTTTCAAGATAGAACTTAACAAAAACTTAACGATTACTTTTTCTAAAATCATGTCTTTGAACGGTGTCTCTCAATGCCTCGGAATCGTATTGCGTTTCGCGACTCAAGTCTTGATTAAACGCGTTCTGCATTTGTAGAATTTTTATTTTATTTTATTTATTACTCATATTAGTATTAAAACTAACAAGAGATAGGTAGCGCTGACTACTAGAGCCGTAGGATATTTACAAAATTGTCGGAACTTAAAATGTGGTATGTGATAGCAAATTTATTTACAACTTGTTTTGTACTTGTAGCATAATAAAGAGCTGTATATATTTGTAGATGTAGATCTTTATATTTTGTTGTTATAGAAATAATATTAATATCTGTTCACTGTTTTCATTAATGTTGCATAGTAGTGAGATAGGGTTATGGATTATAATGTCGCACTTTCATGTCACGTGAATGTCTTAATGGAAGACAAGTAGTTAGAATATGTTGAATGTTGTGGCTAGTAATTATTGACAAATTTGGCATTGGTTTGGAATATTTTTGTTTAAATAGTGCTCATGGGTTAGTTTAGTATGTTTAAGTAGTAGTCGGGTTATTTAAATTTGGTCTTGTCCTTTCAATTTCGAATTCTTAAGTAGTGTCAGGGAAAGAAGGTTTACGTTGTGAGTAACCGACTTAAGATTCCATAATTCCTTTTGGATCTGCATAAGATTTTCTTTAAAGAAATGGTTTATGTCTCTATTGTTGAAATTGTAACTGCATGTAAGAGGCATAGTTTGCGCTGCTATGGCTGTGTAGTCTGCAGTTTCATTACCCCATATGTTCGTTTTAGTTTTATTCTATGATCGTTTTTGGAGAATAGATTTCTGATGAGCTGAGGGTAGTGATCGCAGTGGCAGTTTCCGCCGATAAGAAAAATGAATATGTTGGAAGAAGCTGTTATTTTAAGTTGAGTTCTATTTCCACCTTTAATGTAAATGGTACGCGTACAATAAAAGAAACCGGACTAATTGTTTTACCTTCTCAACACCAACGCTTCCAGCGCCTTTATATCTTGGCTACGAAAAAGTTAGTGTACGACCGTATATCCGTCTCCCTCTCAGATGCAGAAAGTGCGGACGCCTAGGCCATTCCGCCAAGGTTGCAGGTCTACCGAACTTTGCTCAACTGCTGTCTCGAAAAACACGTAGATACTGAAGATATGAAAACCTGCCAAAACACCACGATTTGCATCAACTGTAAACATAACAACATCACAAACTATCTACTTGCATATTCATTCGCAAGTGTCAAGTCGACTAGTCGTCTCCTTTCGCTTTTCGAATTTAACAACACAAAAAACTAAATCAAGAGACAAGATAATCAATTGTTCTTATCTCAAGATGCCTGTTGAACGCAGTCCCCCGACTGCGGGCAGCTCGCAAAAACAAAATCATCCATCAAGGAACAGCATGAGCATACCCCACGCTCAAACAGCTGTCCACATAAATAACAACAACGAATACCTTGACACATCAACAAGCGGTTCAAAGAACAGCATCAATATCAGTGACTCACACCAAGCCTCACTTCCCGTTAATTTCGAGAGAGCGCGTTCTTGCTCTCCCGCAATACATCAAACAACTACACACTCACAAAGAGAAAACAATAACGGATCATAAATACAAACGAACGCAGCCTCTCGCTCTACCTCTCAACTAACTGTCAGCTGTTCAATGGCAGCAGGTAATATGCAGCCTCTGCCGTGGAGTGCACAATGCGCTTCACCAACGACGCCACTCTCCTCGTTCCAACCAACAACAACCACAACGCAGACATCAGCTGCTATCTCACTAATTACAACAACCACCACGTCATCTTTCTCAGCTACAATGCCAATTTGCTCCCTCTCTTCGGCAACAACATTGATCAGAGAAAAGACATCAAACACGCAAGTACAAACTTCAACCAAAACCCACAAGAGTCGAAAATAAAACGCAACCGTAGTGAGCTCTCTTTCAACAACACTTCCGAACAAAATAGCAATATTACAAAAAGTAGGAAAAAAAACTCAAACACATACGACAACACAAACAACACTGCAAAAGTACTGGCTGAGCGCGACTAACACTAATAACAGGTCCGAACTCCTCTCACCAGACGAAACGGCTGAAGACGGCAGTGGTACAGAAGCAAATTCTAATGCGCTAAATCAACCTCGACTACCTACTAAAATTCACAAACCACCACCAATATGCGTACAGGACGTAGAACAAATTAACGTACTAAACGAAGCTTTAAAAAACACAATACAACAAAACTACATTTTAAAAACACTTAAAAACAACGAAGTATGTGTACAGACAAATGATTCGTCGAACCACTTGGTGGTGGTTCAGATGCTCAAGGAAAACAAAACTAAATACTACACCTTTAAGCCGAAAGAGGAGCGGGGATTCAAGACAGTACTTAGGAATATGCACTACGCCACTGACCTTGACGAACTTAAGAACGAGCTATCGGAACTAGGCCACGACGTTATTAGTATACACAACGTACAACAAAAACTGACAAAGAAACCACTGTCTCTATTTTTCATTGAACTAAAAGCCAAAGCAAATAATAGAGAAATCTTTAATATTACAACACTCCTAGGTACCAAAGTCATATTTGAGCCACCACACCATAAACGCATAATATCGCAATGCTCAAATTGTCAAAAATACGGCCACACGAGACATTTCTGCACCAGAGACCCGATCTGCGTCAAATGAGCCGTCAAACACAAAACAATCGACTGCAAAATTGAAGCCAACGGTCAAATAAAATGTGCATTGTGCGGTGCTGCACACACTGCAAACTGCAAAGGTTGTGAGATATACAAGGCACTGAAAATAAAAAGATTTCCATCCCCTAGAGAAACTAGCCACCAAGTTCCGGCTGAGAGAGTAGCAGTAGCTCCAATCGAGTCTCAAAACTTAAACAAAATTAAAACCGGTTTATCGTACGCTCAAGTAGCTAAGGATAAGAATGACAACAATAATGGCGAAAAGAATGAGAAGGAACAACTCACGAATCGAACCAATGAATACATAAGTAGACGCATTGACATAAATACTGACATTACTGAGATGAAAGACATGATGAAACAATTGTTTCAACAAGTTACAAATATGATAAACGTCATAACAATTCTCATATCGAAGATGGACAAACGAAATGGAAACAAAATTAAGGATCATAACTTGAAATGCAAACGGACTGAAAAACCATATTGACGAACTACAAATACTTCTTCATGATAACAGCATTGACATAGCCCTAATCTCGGAGACACATAGCACAAACAAACACTTCATACAAGTTAGAGGGTACCAAGAGTATACCACAAACCACCTCGATGGCACAGCGCACGGTGGAACAGCCATAATTATCAAGCAGCGCATAAAGCACGACGAGCTTGAGCCTTATCAGCACAACTACATACAAGCGACGAACATACAAATTAATGATCTCGTAGGACCACTCACAATATCTGCTGTATATAGCCCACCAAAACATAATATTACAGACACAGAATATAAGAATTTCCTCAATTCTCTTGGACAACGCTTCATTGCAGCCGGGGATTACAACGCGAAACACACTATGTGGGGATCGAGGCTAACGAACAAAAAAGTCAAAAATCTCCTCAGCGCTATGCAGTTCATAAACTCTAAACACTTGAGTAGAGGCGAACCAACATATTGGCCAACAGACACTAATAAAACACCTGACTTGATAGATTTTTTCATCACAAAGAACTTTGACATTCGGAAATGTAAAATCTTATCACGATTCGAACTCTCGTCACACCACAACCCTGTAGAATTAATATATTACTCGCACGTTACGCCTACACATGCAAACATACTTTTGTGCAACAACAGAACTGACTGGCATACTTATAAGGAATACATTGACATTAATTTAATGACCGACATCCCTCTTAAATCATATGAGGACATCGAATGTGCGATAGTATTCCTGAATGACACCATTATGAAAGCAGTCATACAATCGACACCAAAAAAGAAGCAGCAAAATTTGACATTCTACACACAACATCAACTACGACGGCTATTAAGTAAAAAATGTAAACTACGGAAAACCTGGTCAACCACAAGATCTCCTGAGACAAAAAGACAGTACAACAAGGCAACTAAAGAGGTTAAAAAAATGATTCAGGTATTAAAAAACAAACAATTAACATCATATCTCAGTAGGTTAACACCCACGAGTCAAACGTACTACTCCTTATGGAAAGCTACTAAAGGATGGACAAATAAAAGTAATCATCAGGCTCCTTTAAAAATGGAAAACGGGTTATGGGCAAAGACGAACTTGGACAAAGCTAAAGTATTAGCGGACTATTTCGAAAGGGTTTTTACAGAAATCGCCACCAACTCAGATGATCCACAGCTGAACACAGATATTAGCAGAAGTTCAGAACATATAAAACATGAAAAAACCACCATAAGAGAAATAAGAAAATGCATTAATAATGACATAAAGGAAAAAAAGTCAACTGGATATGACAAAATAAATGGGAAACTCCTGAGAGAACTACCTGTAAAAGCTATAGAATATCTAAGAAACATCTTTAACGCTATGTTCAGACTAAACTATTTTCCGAGAGTCTGGAAAGTAGCTGAGATTATTGCGATCCCGAAACCAGCCAAAGACGCATCAAAAGCAGAGTCTTATAGACCAATCAGTCTACTCCTTGTAATCTCAAAAATCTTCCAAAAGATTTTAAGAAGTACACTATTGCTACTACTAGAACGCAGAGACACTATTCAAAATGACCAATTTGGTTTTCGAAGAAGTCACTCAACGATACAACAAGTGCACAGAGTTACGCACAAAATTCTGAATGACATGACGATAATAAACTTTGTATTGGACTCTTCTTGGACGTGGAAAAAGCTTTTGACAAGGTTTGGCATAAAGGACTCAAATGGAAACTTAACAATATATTCCCTCAAAACCTAGCACATCTATTAAAATCATATATCACATGTAGATACTTCCTAGTTAAATACTCAACCCTTAGTGAAATAAATTCGGGAGTTCCACAGGGAAGTGTGCTAAGACCATTGTTATATACCCTATACACAGCAGACATACCATATCCCACTCACAATTCGTCGATGATTGCAACTTTCGCCGATGACACAATACACCTTAGTTCTCATAAAAACATAAATACTGCAACATCCATGTTGCAAGCAGACTTTAAAAAAACACTTGACTGGCTTAGAAAGTGGCATATTAAAATAAACAAAAACAAAACAGTACAAGTTATATACACTACTAAGACTAGATTCACACCAATCCATATAAATATTGACGGAGACGACGTAAACACTCAAAAAGAAGCCAAGTACTTAGGATAATATATTTTTAAAGAGACTTAGTTCATTTAAATGGCGTGTTAACCCGTTTGCGTTCCAATCTTGAATCTTTATGTTGGTGTCCATTTTAATTTATAGAGTTTTTTTATTAGTAACGCCAAGATGTTCATCATTTTAATTAAGTGCTGCGTTACTTGTTTCAGCATGTCTTCGATTTCCACTAATTCATTATCGGCTTCCCTGTCTTGGTTCATTTTAGGTTCATTCTCTATACGCTTTGGTCGTTCTTTTGACGCGTTGTTTTCTTGAGTAGTTGATGCGACTTGGGCGTAGGTTACTCCCTCTTTATTTTGTTTGATTCTTGATACGCTGTCGATTGATCACATTTTTTTAGCGCCTTGTGCCTTGGGTGCCTTGTGCAAAAGTTCATCATATGGCTATACTTTTGACAGTTCGAGTATTGTACAACCACGCGTTTGTGGTGCGGCGGTTCAAAGATAATTTTGATACAAAGCAGAGTTGTTATTTTGTAGATTTCAGTGTTGTTTGATTTTTTTCTAAGTTCCACAAAAAATAGTGGGAGAGGCTTTTTTGTAATTTTTTGTTGCACGTTGTGGATATTAATAGTTTCATGGCCTAGCTCTTTTAGCTCATTTTTTATCTCCTCGAGGTCTGTAGCATGGTGCATATTCCTTAGCACAACCTTGAAACCCCGCTCCTCCTTCGGCTTAAACGTGTAGTATTTGCTTTTGTGGTGCTGAAGCATCTTGACCACCGCTGTGTAACACATTGATTCAGGTACCTGTATGCGTACTACGTTGTTTTTTAGAGTTTTTATTATAAAGTTATTTGTATTGTCTCTTTTAATGCTGAGGTTAAGTTACGGATTTCCTTTACATCCTGCACATATATTAGTAGAGGTTTCTGTGCTTTTGTTTTATCAAGGACTTCTTTACTTACCCCACCGACGTTTTTGTGCGACAAGTGGCATCAAAGACGACCCTTAACTTGGTTGATACGCTGCTGGGTTTAAACACACAATGATGACTGATGTAGTAATGTGGTCCCCATAAATTCGGTGTGCTGACTGGTGTCATATGACCAAGTTCTTCATTCTTCCATGAAGGATTTATATTTAGAGTTTACTTGTGGTGACGCTAAAAGTCGAAGTCCTAGAGGAAAAAAACTATGACGTGCAATATCGTATGATTCGCCGAGACGGTTTGGTTCATCTTTAGAAAGCAATTGAACCACAATGCGTTCGTCAGAATTCTGTTGTTTGAATGTTGTGAAATGTTCTTCACAACTACGATATTCGGTCTTCTGGTTGCCAGCCCGTGGCTCAACGACGTCCAATTTCCACAACTTCTATAAATTCCTCACAGCAGACTCCTCGCAAGATAGCAAACAAACATTTTTTTGTGTCGATGTTGATGGTATTTACCAGTGACAACCCATTCCAACAAGGTCTTTTGCAAATAAGGAAGGTTTGGTCCGAAATTGATTCTGCCCACAGAGAGTAGCTCAAATAACACTTAAGTGACAAACATTAAGTCTACACGACTTGACTGATAGAATTTCTCATTTGCTAAGGGTGTATTGCTTGGCAGGTTAAAAGAAGAAATGTCGAAGAAGCGATACTTGCAAAGACGATATCCGTGATTTGCTTTTTGTTGTGGTACAAGAGTTGATGTTGGTAAGCGAGTGTCCAATACTCTGAATTTCGATGTTATATCTGTCTCGACGAAGATAGTTTTTGAGCGAAGTCACCAGTGATAAAATTTACTTGTGAGCACGAATCCAACAAAACTCTACCAAGTCTATACGAACCTGAAGAGTGCATTACCTGGACCATGGCAGTTGAGAGAGTGACTTATCTACTTTTCATCTACTGAAAATCTACTGTTCAGTGTGCGAATGCGAGCCTGCTTCATACGGTTGCGGTGATGGTGACGAAGTATATTGCGATGTTTGGTGAAACAATGTATGAAGAACGAGATTGCATGTATGACAGCAATGGTTTGATGGACATTGTGACCTCCGGTGACCTTTACGTAAGCAATTGATGCATAGTGCGAACTTCTTGACAGCAATGAAATGAGCTATAATGTCAATTTCCTAGAATTGTGGGCATGCATCGAGGTTAAGCTCAGAACTAGAACAAAGTACGCACGATGACTTGTTTAGCGTGAATGACATTCCTTTTGTAGCACCTGAGCCACTACTGTGCCTTATGTGGCCTAGAAGAAGTGCTACTTAATTGTCGGAGTTGACAATGGCGTTCCTGCATATGTATGCAATATGACCAAGTGGGAAGTTTTCCGAAGTCGAGTGTGTCGTTCCATTTCTTCATGGTCCGTTGGTCGCATTTGTCCATAACTATTTAAATGCGAATTGCTTGTGCTATATCGTTTCCAGTTCCTATTGATGAGAGTGAACTGTACATTGCCGATGCATTGTCAATCAGATGCCGTAGCTGTCCACTATTAGATTTTTTCGACTGATTGTAGTTGAAACAGTGCAACGATTGTTAATGACAATAATGTTAATTTGCACAGAGCCCCATCTTGGGCGCCAAGAAATGATGGATCAAGAAGAGTTTTCCTTGACCGCATGAAAATTCAGTAAGTGGGTGGTGTGCCAAAAAAGACAATTACGCAAATCAAAAGGACAAAGCAACATTTGTCTGTTATCTGGTTGCTTGCTCTAAGACAACTTCCTTTTACTACATGCATGAAACAGCCAAAAAGGTATATTATGTTCTCTTTCCACTTGGTGCATGGGTAGTTTGATTTTTAATGACTACTTCATTTAATAATATATTTAAGGTCATTGTTGATTTGACCCAACATACAGTTTTTTTTAACTCAGTGCATATCTGAATGCTGTTCACCTTTCTGTCGGGCTATAATCCAATCAATTACTTCAAGTCATTACTTAACAGCAGTAATCAGTACAGTTTTCTATATAAGAAAAGTATATCGCAGTTGTGCCGAATTTGCTGAATGCACAACATCATAACATTCTCTTTACCGCTATGGTCACACTGACACAGACCCGTTGAATTACAATAAGTATATAGGTAAACACTATAACACTGGTATACACTATAGATTTTACTTAAATATCACTAATGTATATACACTTATGTATTAAGAAAAGGTACCGTTATGAAATACGGAAATTATTTAGAGCATCGTTTATCAAACACAAACGTATCAGTGTAAAAAATACACCCTTTCATTTGAGTTAAAATAATTTGGAGAGAAAATGAATTCAAAAGTGAATTTGAATCAATTTACGAACGTCAAGACCATAAAGGTTACGATTTTTAGAAATAACTCACAATTTGGCTGGAGAGTGCTCAGTTCTATGTCGATGCTGTGAAATTTGTAGTCGTCACTCAGAATAATCATTAAAGTCACTCAAAAAAAAAGTATCAGTATCAAGTATCGTTGTATCAGTTACTTGCTTAACCTAAACGAAATGAGTGGATATGATTGATCATTTTGTTCGGTTAAGTTCGTTTAAAATAGAGTACAAAAATCAACCGAAAATATATTCGCTAACAGATGACGAGTTCAAAAATTTTTTTTTACATTTACAAATTGGTCATTGCTACTTGATACAATATATAAAATTAAAAGGTCTAACTCCACCCGATATTAAAGCCGAGTTCATGCGCCGATCCACACAGCATGATTTCATCACGTCACTGCAAAAGACAAAAGAGCAATCAAAGGATTGTATCCAGAGGGGAGAACCGGCTTCAAGGAAGGCAAAGATGGTTCTATCTGTAGGCAATGTTATGGTCACCGTTTTTTGGAGGTAATTTTCATTGATTATCTTGAAAAAGGAAAAACGATCTACGGAGAGTACTACGCTAATTTATTACAATGTTTGAGTGATGAAATTAAGGACCGTATTTGACGAAAAAGAAAGTTTGGTATTACCAATGCGTCTTTTCATGCTCCAGTTATTGCGATACCAGAAGTTAAGTGACGGAGCTGTAACTAGTGGTGGTTCCAAAGGGAATAGTAGCGAACAAATCTTGGCCCAGTAAATTATATTGAAGGGTTGAGGATCGTTGAAAAAAATGTAATGAGTTAAAAGATGACTATGTTGAAAAATAAAAACCAAATTTAATTTGTTTTCTATATTATACCGACTACTTCTGGGAAAACCCTCATATTTAGAGATTATTCGAATCTGTTATGGTCTTATTTTGTAAGTGTTACATTCTTCATCTTGTTTTTACGCCTTTTTTAAGGTCATTGTTAGATCACGGAAAATAATGCGGCCTACAAGCAATAACAACATCCCAATACGTTCTTTTTCTCTGATGTTGTATTTGATATAGTATATCCTTCGGCGACTACTAAGCCGGTATGGCTTAGGCCAACACATACAAAATGAAATAATAAGAAAACAGTTTGGGCTTTAAAATTTTCTCGCTCAAATTGCCGCTAAGCTTTAAGTTAATACCATTGTGTCCATCGTCAAGACTATCTTTGCTGCCAAAGCGGCCAAGACGCTTATTACGGCATAGCCCTTAGAGTGCAACATATATTAAAGCTTAAAATAGCCTTTAACAGCGTTAGGTGACGAATGTCAAGATGAAATGTTCTTCACCAGACCATTGGGGGTAGTGGTGGTAATGTTGGTAATGACGGTTGGGCAAGAAACGTAAAAACACGTGTGCGAAAGGGAATGCGAATGCTATGAAAAATAAAGAACAAAATATAAAGAACATTTTATGTACGTGCTTTTATGACAAAGAGACGTTCTGTGTAGAAGTGTCTCTTAATGTCTCATATATTCAGGTACAAACTCACACAGATTGGGGTACTACTGTGACCAACGCAAAATGGCGGGTCCTCCTTAAAGCGTTCGCACCTCTGGAGATAGATGTACTAAATATTGTGTCTACTAAGACCACACCTAGTAGAGGTGATATGTATCTGTCATAGACATGACTTTCGTCAGTTGCGCCATTTTCTACAAAGTTTTGTAGACGACTAACGACCACAGAGCCATAGTGATTATGTTGGTCAACAGGAACCAGGCGAGGAGAAGGAATTTGTTGATAGATTATGTCTTCCAAACATGGACAATAGACTCGAACGCACGGGAGCCCCGAATATGTCGTGGCTGGAGTTGTTATTTGCGATGGTAATCGTAGAGACCTGCAAGAACGCAGGTGATACCACTGCTTACTTAGAGTTTCTGCTGAGTCGCTAAGAACGGTCTACGGGGATAAGAGTTAAGCCCTACAAAAGGATATCCCGCTAAGAAAGCAATGTTCTTTTTGGAGCTTTGCGATGCAGCTGACAACAACCCATAGGACAAATCATACAGGATAGTAATACTCGACGCCCGAATATATTGTAGGTTCACTTTTCCTGCATTTTCCCTTTCGATGAGCGGAGTCTAACAGGTCATTCGCAAAATTATAACATGTTTAGATCGCAACAGCGTCACTTATTATCAGATATTCTATAAAAAAACGTAATTTAGTATAAAAAATGAAAAAAGTTATTTATCAAAGTATTGGCCATAAGATCGATTCTATATACTTTGTCTAAAACTGAGGAACAGCGTAGTCAGCGTTTGGCGGCAAATCGAACAAGAATTGACAGGAGGAAATTTCAAATTATCACAAGAAAATTAATAGTAAAGATTGTATGTATGTTCTTTTATATACGTATACAAAAGCAACCACAGAACACGAAGAAGGCGAGTGAATGAACACAAAAGAAATAAACAATAGAATATGGGTGACGCGAACTCACACGATTGTGCCCTAACCAAAAACGCCACCAAAAATTGTTCACTTGCCGTCCACTTCTTCATTTTACACAACTCTGGAGCAACACAGGATCACCTGCTAGTAAAGTCACGATGAAAAACTGAGCTAACCTCCGAAAATACGTAATTGATTCCAATGACATTTTGGTAATGCGTATGGTTGGGATCCTTTTTCGAAATAGAGATCCTTGAACATGATTTAAAAAATTTTTGTAGTTGTTGTTTACTATTGTTCTATCGTTTTTCAATCCATTCAGTCTGATCGCGTTGTGTAATTGTGTTTAAAATACCGCGAAGAAGTTTTCAATTAAAAAACCAGACTGACGCTCTAAAGCATTTAGTTTTGATTTCGAACAAATTTACTTATTACCACTTTCGATACACACTCTCTTCTATGCCGGCAGAACCGGCAGTTGGTTCAGCCCGTGTGGGTAGGTTATCAAAAAGAAAAACAAAGAAAGCATCCCACATGACATGGTATACACGGCAGATGATTTTTTAAATCTTTTTTATAAACTACCCACACTGGCTGAACGAACTGACGTCCCAGTTCCATTGTTCGAAACATTGTTGAAAGTCTTGTTCTGAAATCTCCTTCACGACGAGTGCCGCTTCCTTATCGCAGCTTCAATGGACTCGAATCCTGTTCCTTTTAATTCAGATTTTAGCTGATTTTAGGAAACAGACAAAAGAAAAGATACAAAAGATCCGGCGATTAAAACATTTAAGGTGTCAATACAAACATTTTTGCGATCTTTTTTTGTTGAAACTTGAGAATTTTTGACAGCTTTATATATTATTATTTATAATGGACCCGTCGTCTTGCTGCCTTCCCGTGCATCTCGCTGTCCGGATTTCTCAATAACTCTTTTTTTTTTATTTTCATTCGAATATTTGAACATTTCGATTTTGTACAGTTCGAGCAACACTGCCGGCAAACTCAATTCTCAGATGCTGCTTTGTTTTTGTATTTTATTTGTATCTGTACCGTTTGAGAAGCAATTAAAAATTGAGTTGGTCTTAATATATAGTGAATTCAACGATTTTTTTGCACTAAAATTCGCAGGAAACTTCTTAAGGCTATTATAGAAATTCCTTGAAAATGTCATAAAAAACCGTATAGCGGTTTCGGCGTCCATAACGGATAAACATACAAACATATAGACAAACAGATAAAGAAACAAACCTACTTCCAACATAACTACTTACTAACAACTATGGCTAGCATACTAACCCTTGGACTAGCCTCAGATGACTCAGATGGGATTATAAAATTAAAACTATCAACAAGATTACTCAGTGTTACAATTGCCAACTATTAGGACTCGGCTCTAGTCACTGCAGTGTCAGAACTTCCTGTGCCAATACGCTGTTCCACATCACATGTCTGTCTGTACAGTGACTACCACAATGCTTTGTGCTAACTGTAATGGTCGTCACCGTTCTACAGATAATAACCACACCATTAAACATCATAACCGCTCCAAGTATAACGGTGAGGGCTATACAATCGCTAACTATAGTTCTGATTCTTCAAAGTTAAAGAAATTATTATTATTATTATTATTATTATTATTATTATTATTATTATTATTTATTATTATTATTAATATTATTGTTATTATCATTTTTTATTTATTTATTTTTATTAAAATTATATTCAAATTTTATTCCTGCTTTCGATCAGGGGACAGACACCCCATTAGGCAGCTCGTATACTTAAAAACGCCTGGTATATAATTATATACAGAGTTATTTATACATGTAAATCTTAAGATTAGGTATAGTAAGTAATAATATTTATATACAGAATTTAAATTTTATTTATACGTCTATATCTTAAGATTATAACAGTAGTTGTCTGAAATGCCGTCTTTTTAGCCGATGTATAGGTGTGGAGTGGACAAGTTTCCTAGCCAATCTGTGTTGCCAGATTTCTTAATCTGTTGTCATATCTACTTGTGTGTAGACTTATTTCGTCCTCAACTAGGGATATGTTGAGATCATGGTGTATACGGCTATTCCTGACGTATCAAAGACAGCCGGTGATTCCCATATTTCTATGCCGTATCGCCATATCGGCGCGACAACTTAGTTGTAGATCGTTCTTTTACTCTGCAAGGACAGTCGGCTTCTGCTACCTAATAAGCAATTGGGACGACGCAGTCTGCTTCTACAGGTCGCTACTGTGACGTGTATGTGCCGCCGAAATGTGAGGGATACTCCTTCTGAGAGTGAAGCAAACGTTGGTACTTTTGCTCCGGTTGAGATGGACATTCCACCTCCGTGCCCAAGCAGTCAGTTTGTCCAAATAATTCTGTAGGACAAGGGCGCTGGTA
The DNA here is from genome assembly GCA_035041755.1 of Cacoxenus indagator. Taxonomy (NCBI): domain Eukaryota; kingdom Metazoa; phylum Arthropoda; class Insecta; order Diptera; family Drosophilidae; genus Cacoxenus; species Cacoxenus indagator. Next base: position 74,203 of record JAWNKX010000339.1, read on the forward strand.
GCCTGGAATAGTTGCTCACCATGACACAAACATCAACCGTATATGACACCATAAGCAGGGACCTGGGTGGTATTCCGAGGGCTGTAAATTCAGGCATTGACATGTCAGCAGCAAATAGTGAGTATAGGAAAGGTTCCAGCACATTACCCTGAGGAACACCTGAACCCACAAAATGAAGGCGAGACAGCGTCGCCCGCACTTTGACCTTGATGGATCGATTTTCCAAGTATTATCGTATCAGAGCAAAGAACGGCGAAGGGAGGGAGGCTTTGACTTTCTGCAGCAGCCCCTGGTGCCATACGCGATCAAATGCCTGAGCGACATCTAGGAATACCGCATTACAGAACTTCTTCCTGTTAAACTATTTTAGTATGTGGTCGGAAATTCTGTGCAGCTGCTCTACGGTACCATGTCCCGCTCGAAATCCGAATTGGTGGTTGGGAATACGACTTCTTTCCTGAGCTATTTTAGCTAATCTGACACCAACCAGTCGTTCCCATATATTCGGTAAGGAAGGCAGAAGACTGATAGGCCGATAGGATTCAGGGTCATCCTCCGATTTCCCAAGCTTATGGACCATGGAGACAATTCCTGACTTCCAGACTGTGGGGTAATGCTGTGTACTCATTATGGCGTTGAAAATCGTCACTATAACAAGTACAGCATTCAGTGGTAGCGCCTTGATGATGCAATTGCACACCACATCATGACCTGTAGCTTTATTAGGTTTCAAACGTCGAATGACAGCCTTAACTTCATCGACAGGAATCGTTCAGTTTTCGCTACCTCTTCTGGTTGTACAAAGTCTCGTGGCTGAAATCGAGGTTCTAAATATGCGCCAAAAGAGTTGGCTTGCTCAGCATCAGAGCGGCACCATCTTCCATTTTCATCTCTTATTGGCAACTGCCTAATAGGCTGTCTGGTGCAGTTGCGTGTGGCTTTCCACAAGCAGAACACAGCTTAGCTACTAAGCTCAGATTTGAGCAGCTCTGATGCATGGTTCCAATTTGTCTTCTTGGTCACGAGAACGTTTGAAAATTTTACGAAGTCTACGCTTCCCTAGAAGAAGGCGTCTCAGTCTTGCATTTAGATTGAATGACGCATTGAAGTGTAGTGGCAGGCGTTCCGTAGGGCGTTTAGCTGCAGCAGCAGAGTCATAAATGTTACGGTTGAAGAGCTCGATATCGTCGTCAATGTCTTGTCCAGAGCTCAATTCAACTTCAGGATAACAGTTGTTGTTTAATGTGGCCCTAAAGTTTTCCAAATTTGGGTCTTTACTTATGAGGCGCTCAACTTGCGGGAAACATCTGGCAGAGGTATTAAAAGAGATTATTAAGGAAAGATGATCAAAGATTAAGTCAGTGCGATGAGACACTTGTAGTTGGCAGTGCGGAATGTGTCTGTAAAGACCGAAGTGTAGACATGATGGACGCTGTGATTGTGCAGTTGGATATCTGGTTCTGGTGCCAGTAGCTCAGATGCTAATAGATGCTAATAGATGCTGCAAGAGCCTGTTCAACCAGGGCACGTCCCCTAGCATTAGAGCGGGCGGATCCCCACAGTTGATGGTGAGCATTCCAGGCTCCGCATAGTAGAAATTTTCTGTCCATAGAACCAATTAGGCTGTTTACTATATTGGTGGTCCAGACAGCACGAGGCGGGTAGTAAACCGCACCGATTTCGACGTTGGCCGCGACGGTGGAGACAATCGTTGAGGCAACTTGAAAGCAGTTGGTTCGTTGAGGGGCAGATACAAAGTGCTGAATGTCTCTTCTGATTAAAATTGCAGCACCCCTTTTTCGACTGAGTGAATCTGGTGAGTTTGCTGCGTAGGATAAGTAGCCGTATAACTTGGGGGATACTGAGACAGTCAACCACGTTTCGGACAGTAAGATAATATGGATATCATGCAGCTGTACGAAACACTCAAGTTCTCGCATCTTGTTGGATATGCTTCTCATGTTCCAACACATTATCCTTATTGGGTGTGGAGTCATCTAGAATGACTCGCAGTGAGTAGCTGCAGGGTCATCTGCTCCTGCATTGACACCATACTTCTGATCGACTCGTTGAGAGAGTTGAAGGACACGAGCAGCGAGCTGAGAATGTCAGCAATGTTATTTAGCTGAGTGGTAATGTCTGAAGATTGTGCGGCTGCTGCTGTTTATTTATTATGAGTCGCATTAGATCGGTTGCCTGCAGCCAATTCCGCGTATGTAGGTCCATTAGATTCCACAAACGTGGACTGATGCTGAGTAGAACGCTGGATTCTGGTTTGTGCAGGAGAGGGGTCATTTACAGGAGGACGCTTTAATTTAGGAGCCTTACGCTGATTTAAATATATATTAGATACGCAGGACAGCCCTTATAATTTGCAGGGTGCTCCTGATCGCATCACACGTTGCGGGATCTATTATCGGTCGTATGCAGTCAGCCGATTTGTGTTCATTGCCACAACGTACACAGGTTGGAGTTTGTCTGCAATAGCTTGCAGTGTGGCCAAAGTCTAGGCATCGACGGCACTGCTTCACATCCTGGGTTTTACGAGCCTCCTCAAGTTTTACCCTTTGACCAACCAGTTTACTTATGTTTTTAAGCTCAGCTTTATTGCTGCCAGGAGCAATGTTAACAAAGAAGATATTCATAGGTAATCCGATGGAGCGGATCAGGGTGTGTGTCGAAATGCAGGCCCTTAATAACGATTTTGTAAGGCTTTTCTTCTTTCAGCTTATGTGTAATATTCGACATTTAGTTTGTCAAGGTTACTTTGAATCACGCGGTAGATGTCTCGATCCTTGACATAGATCCGTGTAACGTCTCCCACCGAAGTTCTTGTGTCAATATTAACTGGGTCGACAAAGGTATTTAGATATTTCGTAAATACTGAAAAATTTAAATTCCATGTAAAGTTATGGGTGGAGGCTTAGATTGGTTTCCGTGGAAATTAGCACTCTTAGCAGCCTTTGCAGAGTCTGAATTTACAACGGCGGCAGAGGATGGTGAAGCGTTTGAATTGGCAGCGGCGGCAGAGGACGCAGCCGCGCCTGTGGTAAATTTGGTGGAGCTGGTTTTGTGCCCACGCGCTGTAGATAGCGGAGAAAGAAAGCAAACGGAGCCAACCGACATATTGTCGGCTTCGGATGCATCATCCGTGTCCTCATTAGTCGCAGAAGTCAGAACACTGAAACGATTGGTAGAGTGTTTCCCATGACTGACAGTTTGAGCCGTCAATATGGCATTGCCTGAGCTGTAGCTACGTTGATTTGGACGCTTAGCAGAGGGTGGAGATAGTGTCTAT